>JANQAP020000572.1:150890-169300 GCA_026874005.2 Erythroxylum coriaceum
TAAATTATTCATAATTTTTATTAAAATTTAAATAATTAAATAATATATTAAATGATAGTAAATCAGATTATGAAAAATAACAGAAACAAAAAACAAAAATTACTTTTTGTAATTTTTATAATTTTGGAAAATTGGAATAAACTAGAATCAAAAACAAAAACTAAAAACTTAAATAAACAAGTTTTTTTATTAAATTTGAAAACAAAAACAAAAACTAAAAATAAAAATGGAAAAAAATACTACCCTCTCTATAAGAGTTATAAAGTTCTTTCAACTTATTATGTAGATATTATTAGAGGACAGACACTTTTACAGCTAGAATAGTTAAAATGGATTAGTTTCGAAAACGATTTGAAAGATACAACAAGAATATGATCAAATTTTAAAATAAAATACGAATTAAGATCCATATTTTATTATAATTTATGCGTTAATTATTTTATAAAATTAAAGTTATCTTCATTTTTGGGAAATTAAAATATGAATTTTTTTTTGCAATTTTTGCTACAGCTGGAATCAATTTTTGTCCCCATCTCCCAAGACCAACTTTCAATTAAACTAAGATAAACTAAAACGATTTAAACTTCGATCCAGTTTTGGGAAGCACAAAGCCCCCAAACTCAATTTCATCTTCATGCTCTTGCAGAATACAAGATAAAAATTGTTGTCGTCTTCAACTTGCAACACAACATAAAAATGAAAAAACACAGTTGTAACTTGATGCAGAAATGGAAAACCACCCGATTTCTGCTCATAACCAGAAACATCCATGCAATAAGAAAATTACAATAAGCAGTGTGAAACTGACAGCCCAATTTCTGCCCAAAACTAAAAAATAAATAACAAAGATAGTGGTGGTTTTGATATACTCCTATGGCCCCTCGGGTAGAAAAAAACGCGCAACTGGTATATAATTGGAAGCTTCACTCAAAGTCTTAAACCAAAACTCTAAAATCAAAATCATGCAAAAACTCAAATAGATGCTAGACGTTAAGAAGGGAGGTGGGGATTTTAGTCGGAGCATGCAACAAACATGAGATAAGTAAATCTAATCACGTCCTATAATTTTTGTTGAGATGTCGTTTAGTGCATGTAAGAGTTGAGTATGCTAGAACTTGATCTAACATTTGAATTTTAAAAAGTATTTTAAATTTAATTAAAAATTAATTAATTTTAATTTTAATTTATTAAATTAAAATTATTTCAAATTAAATAAGCTGGACTCAATCTATTTTCTCGTCTGTAGCTTCATCCCTTCTTAAAATCACCTCATTAAACATTAGACACGTGTCTTCCTTAAATTGGGTTATACTTTATTTTTCACTTTGTGCTAGGTAACATGAGTATTGACAAAAAAGGCCGAATGGCTACACGGAATGGTGGGCCTGTGTCTCATGTCTCTTTCTTTATCTAGACTTCTTAGGTAGTCCAGAGACTAAGGCCTCTTATTCAGTCCAATAATTGCATTGCAGTCTCCAACATCCTTATTCTTTTTTTTTTTTTGATTACATTAGGTATTTCAGATTAGTTGAACTAATCCTAAGCCCCCAAGACTCCACCCCAAGAGCCCTAAAGGTTGTAAATCTGAAACTTTAAGATCCCTCAAGTTCTTACGTAGCTTGTACACTTCTGCGTACAAGGAGTCGTCACATACTTAATTGGTCAACTGCTGATTGATCGCTGGCCCTGCTAGGCATTAGGTTCCCAGCAGCCCTCAGGTTTCCTAATAGCTCAACTCCCACACTGTCGCTGGAAGCGAGGCGTCCGTAATTGATCCAATCAAGGAGCTGTGCCCAGGAGGCTAGAGGATCATCAATAGGAAAATTTCCCATTTCCTCTCCTTTTACGTGACTCGAACTCAAGATCTCCTGAAAGGGAGAGCCTTAAGTGAGGAGTTTACACCATTTAGGTTCTTGATTTGACATAACAGTAAATATGTGTAGGCAAAAGGTGCCCTATTTCGGCTAATTGTACCCAAATGAAAAGATAGAATTAACATTAACATTATTAAAAAAAACACTACAAATGATCAACTTTACTCGTCATTTTTACTTTTTCTTTTTGCTCAATGAAAATTAGTTAGAAAAATTTAGTCGAACTCAAACCTTTTTCTTAACTAAAATTTGAATTCAATTCAATTTTTAACTTCTTTTATAAACTAAATATCATTATTTCAACAAAACAACATCAATTTATGTATGGAAAGAAAAGAAAACATATTAATTAAGAATTTAAGACCAAAATAGATAAAATAAATATCTTGAAATATCTATAGTCATCTCCTCTACTCCAAGCAAAGCAACCTTGTTTAATTGTTATTCTTATCATCTCTTTGTCATTGTTACTTTCCTTTATTACCTTATATTTTTAAAATCATCGTTGCTTTTATTTGCCATTTCATCCTCTTAACGTCAAACTATTTGGTTCATCTATTGGTTTACGTTCTCTATATTTTAGTGAATTTCAATTGAAACTCAATTGATTGATTGATAAATTATTGAATAGGTAATGAAGAGATAAAAGCACTAAAAAATGAAAAAAAAAGGGTGATAATGAGAATCTAATTTCTGGTTGGCTTGGATGATAAATGGAATGAAAAAAAAGGAGAAGATGGGAATCTAATTTCTATTTGACTTTGATGATATTTGAGTCTTATTTGACCTATGCTTGGGCGATG
The DNA here is from genome assembly GCA_026874005.2 of Erythroxylum coriaceum. Taxonomy (NCBI): domain Eukaryota; kingdom Viridiplantae; phylum Streptophyta; class Magnoliopsida; order Malpighiales; family Erythroxylaceae; genus Erythroxylum; species Erythroxylum coriaceum. The sequence goes on from JANQAP020000572.1 coordinate 153,568, forward strand.
ATGAAAAAAAAAACAATCTCAAAGATAGTTGATGAAAACATTCACAAAACTACTACATCATAAAGGAATCGAAGATAGGCGTGGTCCATATGAAAAGTTTTAAAATTGAATTAGATCAAATAGAACTAAGAACTAAATGGTTTAGATTCGAGTTTGGTAGTATAAATTAACTTCTATATAATTTCAAATCAGATTTGGATCGCATGTAAGAAGATTTAGGTTGGACCCAATTAATTTTAAATTTGATTTGACTTTATTTATTGTCAATTGTAGAATAGTTTTAATAATAATAATATTCAAGCCTATGAGACATCTAAAATAAGGAGATCCTTCTTCTCTTTTACTTTTTCTTCTTATACACGAATAGGTTAGCGATGTAACTAGAAGAAACGATACGGATAGGAATGGACTATCTCTTCCCTTTTAATTTTTTACAGAGGGCTTAACACTTTTTGTTGAGGCTTCTACATAATAGGTTCAAGTTTTTAATGAAATCATTCATTCCTTTTTCTTGGCTCCAAGACAATTTGTTAGTAAAGATAAGTCACGAGATTTGTAGAGAAAAAATATCTCATATGTTGATAAAAAAGAAAAACTCCTTATATTGAATGTTAAGCTAACTAATAATTTCGGTAAATATTTAGGTGTACCCTTAATTCATTGTCGGATTACTAAAATCACCTATAATTATCTAGTCATTAAGACAAATTAATGGTTGTTTGGCTGGGAGGCATGAACTTCGTCATTGGCAGGAAGCATGACAATTTATATGGGGTGCTAATATTAGTTAGGAACGTCCATGCCTTATCAAGTGGAGTACTGTGAGGTCCTTCTGGTGATCCTTCCTATCTTTAGCCATAAAACACTTATCAGACCAAAAATGAAGCTTAAAGGAGTCATGTACATTGGCTACTACTTATATGAGGAAATTGGGCAACTTCGATTTTATTAACTAATTGGTAACATGCAGTGGCAGAAAATAAGTGTGAAGCTTATTTTCACCCTTTGAGAGGCTAGCTATAAGCTAGACTTAGCGGTTGATCCATATTAAGACATAATGGATTAGCCTAAACAATTATTTGGACATAGGCACTTACATGTAGTTGTCCAACTACCTTTTCTTTTGAATTGTTAGTTTATCTATAATAGTTATTTCACATTATTTATAGGATATATATGCATGTAAATCCTCTAGAAATGTTATGAACAATTATAACACCAACGTGATCTTATGTGCAGATATTTGGGAGAATTTTGCTTAATCAAGTGAGGAGACTTGATTGCAATTACTGGGCACAAAATACGTGAGTTTTATAGCCCCAAAATTCAACTTGTAACAGGTTGGAATCAGAGCCTCGTATGGAGTTTTCTGTGATGGTTTTAGTGATACATAGACTGTGCTGAGACAATAGTTGGCCATAAAAATTTTGAAGCCATTAGGGAAATGCTAAATAGGCTAGAACAAGGCGTTGGGGCCATTCCAAAGGATGAAACACATAGATTTTTCGTTTAGGTTGAACCAAGTGAACGAGGCAATCTAGATATTACACCAATGAATGGATGTAGTGTCGATAGAAGTAAATAGGAGAATGGGTGTCTTAGAAGATGTCTTGGCTCTTATTAGGAACTATGGTGACATGGATGGTGGTGTGGCACTTGGACAAGATTAAAAGTCCCTAAACTGAAGCACTTTGATAGTGTGAGGGACGCAAAGATATTGGAAAATTTCCTTTGGGATATGTTGAGCAAGTTTTATCTAATGTAAAACCCGCAATATCCGCAAGTGTATGGTTCGTAAACTTATAGTAATTGAGTTATCAAAGTTATCGATCCCACGAGGAATTATCTAAAATTAAATGAACCTAAATTCATCTAAGGTTTAAAAATGTGATTTAAATGAAAACAAAAAGAATAAGAAAATTAAGCAGTCAAATATGAGTTGAGTGGAAATAAAATTTAGAAATTAACACAATCAAATCAAATTGAGCACTTAACCACTTAAAAATTTGAGTTGCCATAATAAAACAAGAATGATCAATTATGAAAGTATAAGTTTCATTTTATCTTCATTTAACTACTTCAATCATTTTTTATTCAATCAGTGTCAATCCTAGATTTCTGAAGGGTTAATTATTCTCTCTCAAGACTTAATCATTTAACCCCAATTAATAATCCCTGATTGATTATAAAATTCTAGATTTTCAATCTCTCGATTAACAAGAGAAGCCTAATGGTTTCAACTAATTCTTAAGCAATCTATCGGATAATCGGGTTCTCACACAAGATCCTCTTCGTATGACTGTCGATTTGATATTTGTGTGACTTATTAGGTTGTTAAATTTCATTACCCAACCTAATCGGATTACTATCAACTCACTCTCTTGATTTATTATTGAAATGTAGGCAAACACAAATATCATAACACCTAAAACATTGCATTGAAATAAAAAAATGGTCAAGTCATAAAATAAGCTAAGAACAAATCCTAATATGAATTTGCTAATTTGGAAAATGTTGGACAACTGATGCTCCTCTTGATCTTCCTTGGATTAATCTCAACTTCGTAAGATGGTGGCTAGGTGTTTTTAGGTCTTGTTATGTTTTTTTTATAGTTCTTGAGTCATTTAAGGTAAAGTCTAGGTTTTACCCATGTCAATTTTTATAAAAATACCCTTCAAACATCAAAACAGAAGGAGATCCTAGAGTATGGCGAGTGTCTGTCACTATAGTGAGAGGGGTGTCATGATCATGACACAGCAGAACTTATCTTCTATTACGATCGTGACATGGTTTTCATGATCGTGACCTAGAGTAAAGCTCTTCTGTCACGACCGTGACACTTTAGTCATGATCATGACCTTGGGGAGAGGTTTTCTATCACGACTGTGTCACTCCAGTTACGATAGTGACCTTGCCTTTTAGTCCAAGTTTGCTCCAACTTCCTTCAATCTTCACTTATTTGGTTTCATACACTAACAAACACATCAAAACATCTCAAAAACATAAGATGAAGGTTCAACATCATGCCCTAAACCACATAACACTCAAAACATAAACACAAAACCAAATTAACATAATTCTAAGCCTAAACATGCAATAATCATCTAATCAACACCTAGAAACACACTAAAACGTCTACCAAAGCATAATGTAAACTACAAATATCAGGATATACAAAAATACTTTGATGCTATAAAGGTGCAAGAATGTGATAGGGTCAAATTGACAAGCATGTATCTAATTGAGGATGTGAAATTGTGGTGGCGTGCAATAATTGACAGAGGTCTAAATGTTTTATGTCCCAAAATTTTTGTGCATGAATTGGAGGAACAATTTCTCCTCTATAATACTTCCTATTTGATAAGAGAGAATTTGCGAAAGCTGAAGCAAGATGGCTCTATTTGGAATTATGTGAAGGCCTTTAATTCCTTGATGTTGGACATTAGGAACATATCCAAAGAAGATAAACTCTATAATATCCTGTTTGGAATTCAAACACGGGCACATATTGAGTTAAGGAGACAGAGTACAGGACTTACCTAATGCATTTGTCGCAATGGACAAGTTGATAAACTTGCATCTAAGTAAAGATAAAGAGGCAAAGGAACCTCCAAAGAACGACTCTATTTGTAATTATATGAAGGCATTTAGTTCCTTAACGTTGGACATCAGGAACATATCCAAAGAAGATAAACTCTATAATTTCCTATCTGAATTCAAACACGGGCACATATTGAGTTAAGGAGACAGAGTACAGGACTTGCCTAATGCAATTGTTACAGTGGATAGGTTGATAAACTTGCATCCAAGTAAAAACAAAGAGGTAAAGGAACCTCCAAGTCATCCAATCACAAGGAGAAATTTAACCATAAAGATGGGATGAATTTTGGATGTGGCATAATGATAAGTGGAAAGGCCAAACTTAATGAAAACAATGGTGTTTCTACTAGTGGGTGGAAAAACAAAAGCACTGGAAGTTATATTTACGGTGGCCCTCACTGTGAAAGGTAATGTCCCAAGCAAGAAAAGTTCAATGCAATGGTAACTAAAAATGAGCCAGAGCGTGAAGTTGTAACCTTTGGTAATCCTCTCTAATTTTTTAACACTTTAAAAAAAGAGAAAAGAAATAAACATGCTTCGTTGATGCATTTATAGGTGAAAATTAGTGGGATGATTGTGGTTGCAATGGTGGATACATATGCTACTCACACCTTCATTACAGATTATATAACTGTAAAATTTGGATTGAAAATTAGGGGAGTGTTGGTTCAAGAAGAACATCATATGGCCTTTAAAGGTAGAAAATTAAATGAGACAGAACAAATTTATTTGACTCATAAGAAAGAAATGGTTATAATTGTTCATTGCCTAAGGGTGTGGCATGTATACTTATTAGGTCCTGAGTTCACAGTGCAAATGGATAATATTGAAAATACCTTCTTCAAGGTGTAGAAGAAGTTGTCAGCAAGTAAGCTAGATGGAAGAGTTCTTGGTTGAACATGATTTCATATAGGAACGTAAGCCTGGACGGTGTAACCAAGTGGTAGATGCACATAGTCAAAAAGAAATTATGGTTGAACCATATAATTTATCTAGAATTGAGGCAAGCTTTATAGATATAATTTGATAAAGCTAGATGCTATTTATTTTTTATTGTTGTAAGAAGTTGATGATGTGGTTTCCAAATGATATTGGCTTAAAGATGGGTTCTTTGTGGTGAAGGAATGCAAATTGTACGTGCCTTGCTTCGTTAGATTGCAAAGGTAGTTGATGAAGGAGTCATATGATTCTCTTTGGTTAGGACATCCTGGTAGAGAAAGGATGATAGCAGTCTTGTCCAGGTCATATACTTGGCTATAAATGGACCAAGATATGAAAACCTATTGTAAAACATGCTTGGTGTGCTAACAAGATAAAGTGGAGAGGCAAAAGGAAGCAGGATAACAATCAATCAAAATTCATCGTTTGATGTCTGATCATTCTCTCCTCTTACATTCCTAATGAACAACATGATCTTGACCTATCATTTGTGAAATTGGGCCGATATGATACTTTACTTAGTTAACTCTTTTATCTTTATGTTCCCACTAATACATAATTGATAATGAACCTGAATGGTGGTCCAATCCATCCATTTTTTTCTCCAGCTACATTCCTATATCTTGCTCCGAACCTAATTCCTACAATGATGAATATATACTCCAGCCCCTCCCTATTTTGGAAAAAGCATGTATGTCAGTTTCCTTATATTTTGTTGTAGGATTTTCGAAGAAAGATGGAAAAGCCTCAGTGTTGGTTATAGTTGATTGTTTTCCTAAATATGTTGTCTTCTTAGCTACATCAACTTCTTATACAGCATAGATAACTTATTTGTTCTACCAAATGTTGTCAAACACTTTGGTTTTCCAGCAGACTTAGTAAGTGATAGGGATCTACAATTCATTAGTTAGTTTTGGACAATATTGTTTAATAAAATGGGGGATCACTACTAATCACCCAAAAATTGGGCAAATCGAAAGGATTAATGCATTATTAGAAGACTATCTAAGACACCATATGAGTGCAAGTTAGAAAAATTGGCTGAGTCTAATGGATAGGGCACAGTTTGTGTTGGTCATAGCGCAATAGCCTTTGACTCCCTTAGAGATAGCAAACAACAGTTTGGTGGCAAATGTCCTACTGCCTACAATTTCATAAGAAATAGGCAGGAAATTTTGGATGAAGCAAAAGACAATCTTCAAAAAGTTATACGTAGGATGGAGAAGTACGCAAATCAGTATAGGTGTCCCTTGGAATTTATAGTGGGTGATAAAGTATTAATGCAACTTACACCTTAAATATGGGAATTAAATAAGTGGGAAGATGACACATAAAGGCTTGATTCCTAAATATAGTGATCCATTCGAGCTTATTAAGAAAGTTGGTAATGTGACTTATCGATTTAACTTACTCAAAAGGTTAATCCTATGTTCCATGTAATTTATTTTTGCAGGTTTTATCATGATGATGAGGATCTAAAGAGGAGCAAAAAAAAGGCGTGAGCCTCCAAATGTGCAAATCCAACATGAAGAAATTGACAATATTCATGATCATAGTTTATTAAAATAACACAAGAAGAATCAACGAACTGAATTTCATATGAAATGGAAAGGTAAAGATGTAATAGATGCAACTTGGGAGGACTCTTCTTTATGACAATTTGAGAAAAATATCAAGAAATACAGGGAAGACATCCCAATGAAGACTCAGCTCCCTTTGTTAGGAGAGATTTACGAGGTCCCTTTGACGATCCTTCCTATATTTAGCCATAAAACACTTGTTAGACTAAGAATGGAGCTTAAAGAAGTCATATACGTTGGCTACTGCTTAGATGAAGACATTAGGGTAACTTCAGTTTTGTTGCCTAATTGGTAATATACAATGGTAGAATGTGAGTGTGACGCTCATTTTCACCCTTAAAGATATTAGCCATAAGCTAGATTTAGTGGCTGATCTAGATCAAGACATAATGGATTACCTAGAAATTTATTTGGATATAGACAATTACGTGCAACTATCTAACTACCATGTCTTTTGAATTGTTGGCTTATGTATAGTAGTTATTTCATATGATCTGGAGGATATCTATGCATGTAAATTCTCCAGACATGTTATGAATGATTGTAGTTCATATTTCTATAATAAAAGTCCCATATTCAGCTAAAATTGCGTTGGTTCCTTTACTAATAATTCAAAGTGTTTCAATTATTCTTTACAGCTTGGACAACCTACATAACGTGATCTTGTGTACACATATTTAGGAGAATTTTGCTGAATAAAGTGAGGAGACTTGACTGCAATATAAGGCATAAAAAGGGTCAGTTTCTTAACCTTAAAAATCACCATGTAAAAAGTACTGTGTGCAATCTAAAAGCTAATGGCAACGCAAGCTTCAGAGACTTTACAATAAATAAAAATTCCTTTTTAATTAATTTTAGTTGCAAAATTAATTAAAAGTTAAAATAATATTTATTTTATCAATCTTCATGATTATTATTAATTAAATTACTCTTGTTTATAACAAATTAATTATTAATGTTCAATAATAATTTAATTGATATTAATTAATTATAAATTCTACCAAAATATTAGTTATATAGATGAGTCCTAACTAATGATAATTCTTTACAAATTCTTATTTTACGAGCAATGTATCTCAGACATAACTCATTATCTTATGTGTTGCATGTACTATCTGTCGTTTACGGAAAACTCTTATTTGTGTTGCTCGTGATGGTATGTTTGTTACTAGACAGACAGATGGACTGTAGGAGTTGAGCGTGTTTATGGATCATGATAATAAAGTTTATTTTCCTGTGGAAGTAAATGTTAAAGCACATAGATTGAATTTTATAGAGATTGGAATTGGAACATATTGCAAGCTCTGCTTCCTAATTATTTGTTTAATGTAATTGTAAGGAATCCTCTTCCATGGGATGGTTTGTGATCATATATTTAAATTTGGTCTTTCTAATAGTGGTTTGCTTACTATGAGATATGTTTATAAGTTACTAATGGATGAGGAGATAGAATAACCAAATAATTTATGACAGAAGATTTGGCATTGGAATGCCCCATACGAGATTTGTATTAATGAATGTTCGCTCAGAAAGTCCTGTATTTGAATCCCCCTATCTACACTCTTTCGATCGAGCCTATCATACAGAGCTTGCCTGGTGCAGAGTACCCGGTTGGTGTGATTTGCAAGCCACTGCATCAATCCATAGGTTTACCCTGTGCACATCCAAAGGATAACGGCTGTGGGTTCTTCTGTTCCAAAAAAACAATTTGCTACTTAATTAAGTTCATCTGCATGGTCATATGAGTGTTGGTGATTGTTTCCTATTGTATAAGATTTATAGTGAAAATATTGTAGATTAAGTGAATCCTAATTTATAGTTTGGATAATAACAAATAATTATTTTTAATATCTTTATTTTTATGATATTAATAAAATAATTTATTAAACATTTAAGGAAAAAGTGAAATAAATTAAAAAGGAAGAAGTGATCAAAATTGACATTAAGTGATTTGATCAATGAAAAGATAAACAAAATAATTAAAGTAACGGATACATAATTTATTTAAAAGAGTCCTAAGATTATTCAAGTTAAATAGACATATAAAAAAAGAATGAAGTCCCCCTGTATAATAAAGTATTATAATTTTTTAAATTTATTTTAATTATTTCAATGATGTAGAGATTTAATATTGCTAATGAAATGACTTTAGATCTAAATTGCTAATGAAATGAAATGAATTTAGATCTATGTATTTTATGCATTCTACACATACATTGGTTAATCAATATCATTAAAAGAAAGTTAATTTGCAAAATGACGAGTTATATGATTTGTGTTTGGAAATTTTGAGAGAAAAATATTTCTTTTTTATTAATTCACAAGCATTTTATACATCCTTAATATAGAGATAAATTAGTACTTTCCTAGAATAAGTATACTAAAATAAGAAAGTAAACTATTATATCTGTCACCTAACAAAAATACTCATGAAATTTGGGATCACAAATTTGTCCAAAATTAAAAATTAAAAATTAAAAGTTTATTTCCACAATCCCCTCATACTGGTGAATAAAAATATTCCATTCCTAGCTTGGAGAGTATAGTTCGAAACATATGAGTATGTAATCCCCTCATAAGAATATCTACAAGTTGTCCACCAATAAGAATATATAAAGTGCAAATTAGCCTATTATCTAATTTATCTTTAATAACGTGTATGTAAATATTAATATTTTTTGTTTGGTCATGTTGTACTGAATTATGGGCAATATTTATTGCTGATTATTGTGTAATACAATCTCATAATCTCACTCCATTTTATCTTCAGATTTTCAAGAATAATTTTCATCTATAATAATTCACAAACATTTTGAGCTAGTACTTTGAATTCAACATCAGTACTTGATTTAGCCACAACATTCTACTTTTTACTTCTCCCTATTACTAGGTTATTAGCAAAAAATGTACAATATCTTGATGTAGATATTATATTTGAAGGTGAATTCGTAAAATTTCCTAAACTACCTTTCATAAATTGACTTATCACATTAACTGAGTAAGCTATATCACTCTATGTATGGGATAGATAAAAAAGTTTCCCAAGTAACCTTTGATAAATTTCCTTGTCAATAACACAATCTTTAAAACTTGTTATAAGTTTATGATTAGGATCTATAGGTGTTTGGTGTTAGTTTACATGCCAACTTCCCTGGCTCCCTTAAAAGATCATAAATATACATATGTTGTGAGATAAATATCCTTTATTTTGGGTGAGCCACTTCAATTCTTAGAAAATAATTTAATGTCCTTAATTCTTTTTATCTCAGACTTCTTAATCAAACGTTTCCTCACTACTTGCCTCTTAATCTTATCATTTGCTATTATGATTATATCATTTACATAGACTAATAAGGTTGTCACTCTCCCTATCTCTGAGTGTCTAATAAATCGTGTATGGTTTGCCTAACTTTGTTTGTAATCTATATCATGTATCACCTTAGCAAATCCACCAAATTATGATCGAGGTGATTGATTAAAACCATATAAAGCTTTTTTTTAACTTGTACACTTTATTATCTATCACGTTTTCACTAAACTAGGAGGGATATCAATTTATATTTCTAATTCTAAGTTACTATGTAAGAAAGAATTTTTAACATCAAATTCTTGCAAATCCCAATCATAAATGGCTGCAAAGGATAAGAGTACTCTAACAATATTCATTTTTGTAACTAGTGTAAAGGTTTCATAATAGTTTACTTTATAGGTTTGAGTGTTTCCTTTGACCATTAATCTTGTCTTATATCTTTACAATTTCCCATTAGCCTTATATTTCATAGTAAACACCCATTTACACTCTACTGCCTTTTTTCCCTTTAACAATTCAATTAGCTCCCATATTTGTTTTTTTCTTTAAATGCATCCATTTTAACTCTTATAGCTTTCCTGCATTTCTCATTAGACAATGCCTTAGATATTGTATTGCGTATGGGGATGGTGTTTAGATTGGTAAGGAAGGTCTTATGAGATGATGAAAATCTATAAACGAGTATAAAATGGGATAAGGGATATAAGGGTTTGCTTAGTAGATTCTTAAATTCCTTTTCTCAATACAATAGGAAAATTATTGTTTTGGGCCTCTATTTTTATTAAACTCTCTAGATGAGTAGGTTCAGAATGTCCCAATTGTCTCAAAATTTAGAGTAGATTCCTAGACTTTTGTTGGACTAGGAACCACAACTTATCTCTTTGAGTACTCTAAGTAAATCTCCTTTTATTAGTAATAGCTTATATAGTTGTTTCATCATTCATCATAAATTTAGGTGTAAGGATAAACTTAACTTATGTGTAGAGATACACTCAAGACTTATGTGGTGCCATTATATTAACTTTCACTCGTGGACTCCCTTTGAAATAAGTTGTGGAAAAATATGAACTCTCTTCGGCAAATGTTACATTTGTTGAAACATAGAATTTCCTAAAAGGTGGATGATAGCATTTATAACCTCTCTAAGCTGGTGAATATATAATAAAAATACATTTTTACATATCTAGGCTCTAGTTTCCTCCTTTAACGATTGTGAATATGTACATAATTTTTAGACCTAAAGATTCTAGTAACAAGAGTGTTTTTAGTTCTTACAACAAGATAAAACTTTAAAAGAGTCTCTAAAGGACTTTTTAAATCTAAAACTCGTGATGGAAATCTATTGATCATATATACAGATATGAGAACAACTTCCGCCAATAACTTTTTAATATATTTTGATGAAAAAGAAGAGATCTTATAGTGCTTCGTAGGTGTCCATTTTTCTTTTAGCTACCCCATTTTGTTGTGGAGTGTTAATGTAAGAGGATTCATGAATGATGACTTGCTTTGGAAATATGCCAATAATGTCAGTTTAAATTAATCCTTTGCATTATCAGTCTAAAAATGCTTAATTTTTGTACCAAATTGATTTTGTTTCATGGAATAGAAACTAAGTAGGATATGGCTTACATTAGATTTGTTTTTCTAATAAAAATATCTAAGTAACTCTAGTATAATCATCTATATGGGATAAAACAACTAGTCCTAGATATATTAGTAACAGAAGAGGGACCCTAAATGTGTTACTATAAACTAAATGAAAAGGACCAAATGTTCTCTTACTAATAATAAGAAATGATACCTGAGTTGTTTTGATAATTCATACACATCGCAGTTGAACTTTTTTATATTTATTCCTTTGAATAAAGATGGAAACATGACTTTAAGAGCTGCAAAAGATGGAAGACCTAACTTGCAAGGATGAATCAAAATAAGCTCCCTTTGTGATGATAATAGAAGAGAGAAAGATTAGATATTACTATTATTAGAAGATTTGCTTGGGGTCTCCAAGTTGTACAATCCTTTTATAATATCCTAGTTCAATGATTGTACTGTGTAATGTGTTGTACATACATTTTATAGAGTATGCTCTATTTATGGTATACTAGAGTAATTTAAGGATTTAAATGTATTATTGAGGTTATAACGGAGATCACGGATATACCATAGACGATTCTGGACTTGACCGAAAATTTCTCAGAAAATTTTCAAAAACTCCAAAAAGCTACAGAATGAGACTGAACGAGTTTTAAAAGCCCCAAAATGTGCTTTGGAGATTTAGGTGATACTTTGGAATGAAATCTGGATGATTTCAGTGACATTTAGTGATTTCAGATTTAATCTAAAAATTCTTCCGGGCAATCGAAAAGTTATCGAATAATTTCAAAATATGATGAAAAGCTCCAAAAATAGGATTGGAGTCCATAGGAACTGAAACAAAGCAAAATAGAAGTTGTTTGAATATAAATCGGGTAATTCGAAATTATTATACTAACTTGCCCTTTTTGGAAATAATGGGTATTGATGATTTAAAACCCATTCAAAATTTTTAAAAGCATCCAATCAATAAATATTGATCCTATTATCTCATGTTCAATTTGAAAATAAGATGATTGTGGAATATTTTGAGGATTTTATTCGGTTAGTTGATGAATTAAATTCAATAAAGGGCAATTTGGTCTTTGTACATGTCATTAAGGGTAATTTGGTCATTTTACATGATGTTAGTGGAAGAATGAGTCACTAGAAGAGAACCCATAGGAAGGTGAAGTTTGGAATCCATTAAATGAGCATTAAAAAGAATAAAGCAAGACTTTTGTCTTCATTTGAACATAAACGTGAGAGATCAAACAAAAGGGAGAAAAGAAGAGACAAGAAGTGACATGCGGTCAAGGAGGGGGAAGAAGAGTGCAGCTACCATTTTTCATGGTTTTGGAGCATAAATTGTTGAGATCTTGAGCAAGTGGAGGTACTCATCAAATACTAAGAGATTGGAAGAAAAATTGGTAAGTTTTACTAACCTAAATTTCTAGTTTTGAGGCTTTTTAGTGGGATAGATTTATGTAAGATAAATGATGATTTTAACTTGCCGTGGAGTAGATAATAAGTTTGGAAGCATATAAGGGACAAATATGACAAGAGAAAGAATTATGTTTAGTGAATGTTTGTATTTAGTTCTCAGATCACTTGAACTAGTCATCTTGTTTTGACTATAACTTGGCCTATAGACCTCTAAATAGGGTGAAACCTAAGACATAGTACTAAAAATTCCTGGAAGATACCCTGACCTAGTGTTGGCTAAATCATATTGGAGTGTGAGATTAAAAATGGTGAACTGATACTACCCCCGTATTGAAACAGCTTGTGATATTTGGTACATTTTTTCTTGATTTAGAAGTTGACATGACATGATTTTTAATGATATAGAAACTAGATACATAAGGGAACAAATTTCTAGAAGACCTCAAAACCTAATTTGAACGTTTACTATGTGACAATTAAGGAAAAAATGAAGGTATGGATTCTAGACATAGGTCATAACCGTGACTCACCATGCACGATTGTGATATGGTGAATTAAATTGGGTGAGATTATGTTTTGAAGGAATTGGTAAACTAGAATGGATAAAATATGGCATTTAAGTGACTTTTGAAGTTGGATTTGGAAACGGTGACCAATAGGTTAGCTTACGGAAGTAAGCAGAAATATGATTAGTATGCGTGTTACACGATTAGATACAAATCTCGAATTTAGTTAAACCGAATATATAGTTTTAATGCTTATTTCTTAATTTGGAAATAAATGCCTAAAAGAAATGCGTTTTGTGTAGGTAAAGGAGAGTCAAGGTAAAGGAGAGTCACTGAATGCGTAACTGTAGTTTGGTAGTTAAAGTTCAAACATTGAGATTAATGAAGATGCTACCATCGAACCATTCATTCCAACCATTGTGAGCTTAACGAAGTGTTGAACTGCTGACATGAAAAGAAGTGCTACATAGGAGGCAACCCATGGAAAAGTAGTTCTTTGTTAATTTTATTTGAATGTTTGAAATTTTATAGTTAGGATTAGTTTTTTTCTGAATAAAAGTGGAAAAAGAGTAGGAATTTGGAATTATGTGGATGATCGTTTAAGTATGAAAGGATAGATGAAAAAGGGTCAGAAAAGAATCAAGGAGTGGAAGTGAAAAGAGTGGAGAAGGAACAAAAAGGAGCAAATTAGGAGGGATAGTACGCCACTGGCCACGACTGTGCCCTAGTAGGTCACGATCGTGGCCTGCGATTAAGCATGCACTAGGTGGTAAGCCGCATGCCACGATCGTGGCCTGCTTTAAAAAAGGGAAGGGCACAAAATTTTAAAACCAACTTTACCATTTTATCCTTTTTACCACCTATATATTTAGTACTAATTACTAACTTTACTTTCACTTTCATTTTCATTTTATCTCTCTAGAATTCAAGCGTCCAAACACTCTCACATCTCACTAGAAATTTAAACCTTCCGAAATTCTTCCACACTTTGATCATATCACGCATTAAGCAATCTGCCCGATGGGAACCTTATGGAAGATAGCAAGTTGTGGGATGGGGGAGAAGGAATTGTGCAGCGAACTTCAGAGCACCATTCCCCATTTATACCAAGAAGGAAGGTATTCATTTTCCATCCCTTCATTCTAGGCAAATTTCAGTTCCTAAATACTTTGATGTTGACACATTAGATAGGTTAGAATTGCGTGAGCGGATAGAGAACCTAGTCGAGAGAATCCAATGGGGCCAGTTCATACGATTCCAATTCCCTGCTTATGAGGAACGTACACTGGAATTCTTTACTACCTTGACCTTTGACCCTAAGAATACCAAAGAATTGTGGTTTAGATTGGGAGGATGAGCATATGAACTGAATGTCGAAATTATGTGTGAGATGTGTGGATTCCCCAAATCCACCATCGTTGATCAACATGATGACTTTTGTCCTTCTCAATATTGGTATGAGCTGACTGGAATTGAGCGATTCCATGCTAAGACGCATGTGTAGACCAGGGCAAGAAATAGGCATATCAACGGGTTGAGTTAGGCCTGGGCCGACGATGACCCGATCCAGCCGGTTAAAAAAAATTTCCGAGCGGGCCTAGTCCACGGTCTGAGAGGGCCAGAATGGCTCGGATCGTGGCTCGGCTCTCGCAGGCCAAAGACGGCCCGTGGGCCATGGCGGGCCGAGACCCCCCGGCCTGTGGTCAGGCCCGGGTCACGAGCTGCTTATCGGGCCTGAGTCGGCCCGGACGTTTACTATATTTAAAAATTTTTGAAGACAATTTTAAAAATTGTAGTTGTATTTTTTAAATTCATAAATTATAAATTATAACATAATCATTTATAGCATTTTGTAAAATTATTCAAAAATATTTATATAAAATAAAAGATTTAAAATACGAACCAATTTATATTTATTAAAAATATATAGCAATGATAATGTTGTCATAATTATTCCCAGTAAATAAGTCAATTTAATCTTTTTATTTTATTTTTCATATTTACATAATATATACATTATGCATATATGTATTTATATTAATCGTAAAAATGAATTAATCACTTATTCACTTTATTAATCCTAATGTATGAATTCCAAAATAATATATAAGTAATTTGATTATAAAAACAAATACCTATTTATATTTATTTGATTTGTTTTTATAAATTATTTATTTATTAAGTCAAAAATAGTTCTTTTACTTTGTTCCTAAAATCATGATATTCTAATTAATCTAAATTTATATAAATTACATTCGTAATTTTTTCTCCTATCTAAATTCTAATGTTAGAAGATTCATTTCTACCTAAGTCACTCTAATTAAAATTTTGTTAAGAGTAATTCCTTAGATCCTTAATGTAAGCCTTGATATAAGATATAAGTATACTTTAAATCCTTCTCATCAGTCATCCTTAAAGTGTTATAAGGATATCAATGACATCATATATTCATATTTCATAAAATTAATAAAATTATCACAATTTTTTCTTTTTAATATATGTATTATGTGACAACTTTAAATTATAATAACATATAATTAATTAATTATGACATAATAAAGTTATTGAGATGTATGTAATAGTATTAATAAGTTAATAGTTATGGTTAAAATTATGAATTACATTAATTACAAAACTTTAATTTATTTAAATTATTTATTAATTAGGACATTTAATTCAATTAATTAGAAAGTTATATGAAAAGTTAATAAGTTAATAAGTTAATAGTTATAGTTAAAATTATGAATTACATTAACTACAAAACTTTAATTTAC
>JANQAP020000572.1:171512-185410 GCA_026874005.2 Erythroxylum coriaceum
AATTTTAAACTGAAAGTATAGGGCATCATGTTTATGCTCATGCTTAAATCCATAAATGCCCTGTCTATAATGATCCTGTTAATACTACAGGGGATGAAAAAATCCCCTGGGTCATCTTTCTTCTTCACCATATTGGGGTCGTCTTCCAATGATCTCTCCTTACCTTTCTTCATAACAGACTCTTGTAATTTCAGCTTCATCTGTATTTGTTCCGTCACTTTCTTGACCTTGTTTGGCTCAATTTCCTATAACTTCTCTGCTTCCTTGTTTGCATATAACTACCTCTGTTGTATAATAGGAAATGGAAATACACGTCGAATTACATTGAGAGATTCGATGAGGGGCTCAGTCGAAAGGTCTTCTTTAACTACTTGATCTTCTTCTTTATCTTCTGTCTTTCACAATTCCTCATCCCAGGTCTGACTGATCACCATGACATGTTCCTTTGGATTTGACTCAGTATTGCTTAGAAGAGTTCCAGCATTTCGAGTCAACATAGCCTCCACTAACTAGCCCACTTGGACTTCTAAATTGTGTATAGAGGAGGCATGATTCTTTGTTAGTTGCTTAAATTTGCTCTTGAGCCTTCTATGTGCCTCCTCCATACCTTCTATCTTGTCCAAAATCCTATCCAACTTTGACTCCATCGAGCTTGCTTTATCCTACTGAAAGCTTGATTGCCCCTAAGGCCTGAACTACCCTCCATTGTTGTTCGACCAGGAGAAGTTAGGGTGATTTGGTTGTAAGTGTTGGAGTAGGGATTGTTTCCCCCTCCTCGTCCAAACTGCGCTCCCATATAGTTTACTTGCTCCTGGTTGTCCTCTCTCATCAAGTAGCAGTCCACAGTGTCATGGTCTATTTGACCAAAGAGTTCACACTTCACTTATATGGCTTTGATTTAGGCTTAAGATGACGCCTTCATATTGCTAAGTTGTCGCGTCAAATTGTCAATCTTAGCTTGCATCTCTATCATTTGATCGATCGCAACTATTCCCTTCTTCTCTCTAAAAGTCGTAAGCTGCCTACCCGCTCACTTGTCCATAGGCAATTGTTGCTCGCCATCTCCTCTATTAGCTCCTCTACTTCATCAACCGTCTTACGCATCAAAGATCCTCCTGATGCTGCATCGATCATACCTCTAGTAGGTGGGTTTACTTCGTTGTAGAACGACTGCAGAAGAAACTCCTTAGGTAAATTGTGGTGTGGACACTTCCTCTGCAAGTCTTTATATCGCTCCCATGCTTCATAAATTGACTCCCCATCACCTTGTTGGAAATTGGTGATTTCCTTTGTAATCTTTGTTGTCTTCATTAATGGGAAGTACTTGTCTAGAAAGGCACGCACAAGCTGTTCCCACGTCGTAATGTTAGCAGGGCTTAGTGAATGATACCAAGCCTTCGCTCTATCTATGAAAGGAAACAGGCTAATCCTAACCACGTCCTTTGACATTTGGTGATACCGAAAAGTATCACAGATCTCGAGGAAATTTACGATATGCGCGTTTAGATCCTCATTCGCCAATCCATAAAATTGGACGTTCTGCTGAAGCATTTTCAGGAGGGCTAGCTTAATTTCGAATGAGGCTCCTTGGTTTGATGGGTTGAACCCTGGCCTCATAAAGTCCACGAGGGTTCGTTGTTGACGTCCATTGTTCACTTCCTGATCTATGTTTATCTGAAATTTCTTGGCCATTGTTGACTTTTCTATCTCTTCTTCTTCCTCTCGTTGAGCTTTCCTAAGCGTTCTTTCTAATCGTGTGATATCTAGATCTATTATCTCTGCTACACAACTTAAACCTCTCTTGACTCTTGTGTTCATGCAAGAGCATAATTCCTAAAATGAACGAAAAATAAAAACAAAAATTAAAAACTACTTTAACGCTTTAAACTATAAGACTAAATTGCCTTCCTCGATAATAGTGCCAAAAACTTGTTCGCAAGGTTACACGCGCTAAGCTTTAATATTTATAACCTTGGTAAATTCTACAAGCACACGGGTCGTTCGCATAATACCTAAGGTATCGATCCCACGAGGAAGCCTAATATAGTCCTAAAATCTAAAGTCGTACTAAACTACAATAATTTAAAAGAAATAAAATAGTGCAGAAAATCAATCAATCAAACAACTAATTTCAAGAATTGAGTTGAAGAAATCTAAATATGATAACAAACCACACAAATCAATCCTAAAACTAACTTAGAAACTATCAAGTGAGAGAAAGGGGGATTTAATCTGAAATTAACGAAAATCTAATCAATTATGCAATTCTCGACTTAATGGGTATAGACGGTCCTAGGGTGAATTACTCTCTCTCGAGTTATAATTCTTAATCCTAATTTATGATCCATAATTTAAATTATAGAATCTCGATCTCTCGATTCGCAATTGACCCAAAAACCTAAATTAGTTTTAAGTTGTCTATTAACCTATCGGGAATCTATACTCAATCTTTCGATACACGACTCTACCGGTTTGATCCAATCCTTTACCTATCAATTCACCTAACTCTCATTAGCCTAAATTGATTATTTTCACTTGGCTCACCCTATCAGTTTATTGTCAAATTATTACAAACAGGAATTAAATCAAAAGAAACCATAACCAATTAAACTTTATTAATCTCAAGAATTAAAAACTTGAAGGTGAGTATAAACAATAATCAACACTCAGTAACAATAATTTCAATAATTATCCCAATTTAATACATAAACAAAATTGAAATAAAAATAGAAACTACTGTCATAACGGATCGTGGAGGCAGTGATAGCGAGAAACCACATGTTCCAGAAAGTATGTCGCGTCAAGCTTCGTCCCCTTGTCTCTTTTCCTTCGTCTCCTTCCTCAATCTCTCAAAACTGTCTAGGATTTTTCCAGGATGTGGCTAACCTGAAAGCTCTCTATTTAGACTCTCCAAGCTCTCTTCATCTATCTCATAATGTTCTATTTATACTTTGGGTGCTCTAGGTCAAAGTCGGGCAAAACGGTTCAAAAATTCTTATGAAATTTGAGTTTTTACTTCAGCCTGACACAGGCCACGATCGTGGCAGGCAATCGTAGCCTGACGTGCATGATCGTGGCCTGAATGGAAACTTTTTGTCATGACCGTGCACCCCTGTGCACGATCGTGGCTTGGCTGCTCTGACTCGTCCTTGTCTGTCAGGATCGTAGCCTACTGTGCACAATCGTAGGTTATACCTTTGGCCCGAAAACTCCTCGAATCTTCTCCGTTCTTCACCGTTTTCCCTAAACATTAACAAACCCATCAAGGTATCTCAAAAATATAATAATTAAGCTTAAAGACTCATACTAACCCATAAAAACACTTAAGCACATAAACTAACATAATTAAAACATAAGCACACACTCAACACTCAATTTAACCCTAAATACTTAACAAATTGAACTCTAGAACACAATGAAATTGACAACTATCAAGTCCCCTTGTCGTTAATGATGGATCGTGGGACTCCAAACCTGGAGAAAATGTTAGATTTCAAGAAATCTACAACCACTCGATAATCGTCAGTTCGGGTGGTTTTTCCTTCCACCCATTTTGACACGTAATCAACTGCAAGCAGAATATATTGAAATCCAAATGAGGAAGGAAAGGGACCCATAAAGTCCATGCCTAAAACTTAAAAAATATCATAAATTAATATAGGGGTTTGAGGCATTTCGCCACAAGAACCTAACGTACCTCTGCACTGACAGTTGTCACAAGTCCTATATAAATCATATGCATCTCGAAATAGAGATGGCCAGTAAAACTCATACTCTTGAACCTTGCGAGCTGTCTGCTTTAGGCCAAAATGACCTCCATATATATAAAAGTGACAAAATGTCAAAATAGAAAGAAATTCACTATTAGGTATGCATCATCTGATGACTTAATCTGCATAAAATTGCCACAGGTAAGGATCATCCCATACATAAAACTTTGCTTGGCTCTTCATCCTCTTCTTTTGTGCCTTGGTGAAATCTATAGGAAATTGATGAGAAACCAAGAAATTCACTATATTAGCATACCAGGGAGCTGTCAATTGTACTGTATGTAGTTGCTCATCTAGAAAATCATCATTAATAGGGCCAATGTTAGATCCACGCTCCACTAAGCGACTCAAATGATTTGCTATTCTGTTCTCTGAACCTCTCTTATCTTTTATCTCCACATTGAATTCCTGAAGTAGGAGTATCCAACAGATGAGCCTTAACTTTGCCTCCTTCTTCGCCAGTAGGTACTTCAAAGCTGTATGATCAGAATAAACTGTAATCTTATCATCCAATAAATAAGACCTAAACTTATCCAAAGTAAAAGGTACTGCAAGAAGCTCTTTTTCTGTGGTGGTGAAATTTGCTTGGATGTCATTCAAGGTGTTCGAGGCATAATAAATAATATGAGGGATCCGCCCCACTCTCTAACCCAAAACTGCTCTAATGGCATGGTTGTCGGCGTCAAACATGAGCTCAAATGGCAGACTCCAATATGGAGGTTGTAAGAGGGGTGCATTAATCAATTTCTCCTTTAGAGCATCAAATGCCTTCTTGCATTGCTCATCAAAAACAAACTCTTTGTCCTTTTGAAGCAACATATACAATGGTTATACAACCTTGGAAAAGTCCTTAATGAACTTGCGATAAAACCCTACATAGTCAAGAAAAGATCAAACTTCCAATACAAAAGCGAGGTAAGGTAAAGAAGAAACAAGGTCTATCTTGGCTCTATTAACCTAATACCCTTAGTAGAAACCACATGTCCTAAAACTATCCCTTGTTGAACCATAAAATGACACTTTTCAGAATTAAGAACAAGGTTAGTTTTGAGACATCTTTTGAGTACCAAAATGAGGTGATCTAGGAATTTTTCAAATGAATCCCCATGCACGGTAAAGTCATCCCTGAAAACTTCCTTTCTTAAGATACTAAAAAAAGATACTTACCATGCACCTTTGTAAGGTAGCAGGGCATTGCACAATCAAAAGGCATCCTTTTATAGGCAAAAGTGTCATACTAGCATGTAAAAGTTGTGTTCTCCTGGTCCTCCGGAGCAATAATAACCTGAATATAACCTAAATAACCATTAAGAAAAACAATAGTAAGCACGACCAGCAAGACATTCTAACATATGATTAATAATGGGTAGGGGAAGTAGTCATTTATACTCATCAATTTGAGCTTGCGATAATCCATACAAACTCGCCATCCGTTCTGCACCCAAGTCGAAACCATCTCTCCTCTCTCATTCTCCATAATTGTAATGCCCAACTTCTTAGGAACCACTTGCAAAGGACTTACCCACTTGCTATCAGAGATGGGGTATATGACACCCTCATCTAACAACTTCATCATTTCCTTCTTCACCACCTCCATCATCGGTGGGTTGAAACATCTTTGCACTTGACAGACTAGGGTAGCTCCTTCCTTAAGAAAAATTATATGCATGCATAAAGAAGGACTAATACCTTTAATATCCGCAACTATCCATCCCAATGCCATCTTATACTCTCGCAACACACTAACGAGCTTTTCTTCTTGCTCCTTTGTAGGATCATTTGCTTTGATAACTGGAAGTGTGCTATTAGCGCCCAGATAAGCATACTTGAGGTAAGTCAATAAAGGCTTCAACTCCACTTTTGGTGCCTACAAAATAGAAGGTAACAACTAATTATTACTAATGGATAATTCTAAAAAGCAAGGGACATACCTGTTACAAAGACTTGTCTCAAATGCCTAAATTGCTTCCTTTATATCCTCTCCAAACTTGAACTTGCTTTGCCAATAACTAGACATCTTTTACTCCAGTAGGGTAGTCAAGGCTACCTCCAAAAGGTCACCTAGAGAAAGAAGAGGCCAATGCTCCACTAAAGAGTCAAAATATCTACCTTGACGACCGACCCATAATTTGATGAATAGTGCATGGCATCAAAGATATTGAAACGAATAGCCTTACCATCGAACTCCATAGTCAATATCTCATTGTGTACATCGATTTTTATTCAAGATGTCTTCAAAGATGGCCTGCCTAACAAAATTGTCGAAGAGCCCTCATCCTGCATATCTAACACATAAAAATTTGCAGGGAAAACAAACTTGTTAACCTATACCAAAACATCCTCAATAACCCCCTTAGTGTATGTGTTAGATCTATCAGCCAACTAAATGATAACATGGGTATCCTTTAATGAACCAAGATTAAGAGCTTTAAAAATAGATAAAGGCATAACATTGATCAAAGCTCTTAAATCTAACATACATCTCTCATACCTCATGTTACTGATCTTACAAGCAATGGTAAAAGTACCTGGATCCTTGCACTTAGGGGGTAGCTTCCTCTATAAGACTGCTAACAAATTGCCCTCCACACTGATCCTCTCATCTCCCTTCAGCTTCTGCTTGTTGGTGCAAAACTCATTCAAAAATTTAGCATATCGCAGAACTTACTTAATTGCTTTTAAAAGAGGGATATTAACTTCCACTTTGCGAAAGATCTCTAATATTTCGTTTTCCTTCTCTTATTACGTATTCTTTGCTAACCTGCTTAGAAATGTAATAGGAGGTGAATCATTAACAATAGGGTGTAAAGTACTTACTTGATGATGGTGATCCTCCTTCTTCTTTGTTAACCCAGTTTCTTCCTCTTTTACTTTCTCCTTTCCCTTCCTTGGTCCTTCTACCTCCTTGCCACTTCTTAAGGAAATGGCACAAGTGTCTTCTCTTGGGTTCCTTTTAGGTTGACTAGGTAACCTTGTGGAACTTTGGGCCTATAGCTTCCTCACAACATCAGCTAACTGATTGACCTAATTTTCTAAATTCTCTAAACCACTCCTTGCTTCCTATTGAAATTGAAGATTGTTAGTCACTAAGCTCTTAACAATTTCCTCTAAGGACATACCTCCAGCTTATTGCTATTGTGGTAGTTATAGAGGCGGTGGCTTTGGATAAAACTTTGGTGATTCTGATGGAAACCTGCTGGTGCATGGAATCCTTATTGCTGCTGCTGATAATTGGGTTAACGTGTAATAGAACTGCTTCCTTGCTTCCATACCTGAAGTTAGGATGATCCTTCCACCCTGGATTGTAAGTGGGAGCAAAAGGGTCATACCTCCGCTATTGTCCTTGGAACCCTCTAACTATGTTGACGTGTTGTTCATCCTGTAAGGAAGGGTAAGCATATGTAGGATAGTTAGCTAATGCACAAATACCACATACCTTAGTATGCCCCTTTCCTATCACTGTTTGATGTACTAATGAAGTCAAATTTGCGACTTGCTGCTCCAACTTGGAAATGGAGACCTCCTTCACCAGCTTTATCGAGGAGGAAGCATTGCTGCGATTGCCCCAATACTGGGAGTTCACTGCCATTATTGCTATCAAGTTTCTAACATCCTCCAATGTCCTGTCCACTAAGGCTCCAACACTCGTAACGTCTATCATATTCCTGTCCAAAGGAAGCAAACCTTCATAGAAATATTGAATTAATAACTGGTCACTTATCTGATGGTTTGGACAGCTATTGCAGAGGTTCTTGAAACACTCCTAATACTCATTTTAAAGACACCCCTGTGTCTTGTCGAATGCCAAAGATCTCCTTCCTGATGTTAGTGGCCTTTGAGGCAGAGAAGTACTTCTCTAGAAATTCCTGTCATATTTGCTCCCATGTGTTGATCGAGCCGGTAGGTAAGTCATACAACCACTCCTCGGCTGCATCTGCTAAGGTAAAGGAAAATGCATTTAGCTTGAGTTACTCTACTGAGACTCCCTCTGGCTTCATACCTGAGCATGCAATGTGGAACTCCTTCAGGAATTCGTTGGAATCTGTGATGTAGCCTGATCCAAATGAGCTGGTGTCATGAAAACCTATAAAAGTAGGCAGTGCACGTATCAGTCCAGGTTTAATTTCAACTTTTGGCTCATCATCTAGATAATTGATACAATGTATATTAGGATTGAAAGAAGGAGCTGTAAGCTCCTTTAAGGTGGTAGATGATGTTTTATAATCTCTTTTGTTTCTTCTGAACTCCAGTCAATTTCTTCTTCAAAGGATAAGGAATGGCCGCTCTTAGGAAGATGTGTCTGGATTCCTCGCTCTTTTTGACAAAATCTAGTGTGACCTGTAATAGGAGAAAAAGAGAAAGGGTTAAATGGAGAAAGTAATGAACCTCTATTTTCCTTAGCAAATTTATGCAAACAAATGTGTTTTGAGGAACTGTAGGACATGCAAACCGATGAAAGAATGAAAAAGATCAGCAAAAACAAAAATAAAAACAAAACAACAAACAACAAACACGAACTCCTCGACAGCGACACCAAGAATTTGATTGCCTGTTGCTAACTACCAAATAATAAATTCCTAACTACCAAATTATGTAGTAAATGGTGAGCTAGGATCCAACCACATAGAGCTGGGATGCAAATGCTATTTTAAATGTTGCAAACAAAAGAAAACAAAGTACCCTGAAATGATGAAAACGAAACAACTAAGATGTAATGAACGTAAACAAAAAAAGACAAACACAAAGCAAATTTAGAAAAGACGAATAACAATGATAAAGAATTGGGTTGGAGATATCTTCGAGATTTCATGATGTTCATTGATCCTTGAATCTAAATAAAAGGTACTCTTGTCTTGGTGTTAGCCTAGGGACTCGATTAAGCTCTCGAACTCTTAATTTCTTTGAAATAAAAACTAATAAGCTTTAGAAATGCCCCAATCTCCATTATAACCTAGAATAGGCTCTCTAAGTTCAATAGCGAAGATGCATTAGGTACTAAGAAACAACTAACTTAGGCCACCTACTCATAAGCTCGAAAGGTGTAACCTAAAGGTATGGGATCCTAGATGAGTTGATTAAGTATCCTGACAAATTCAACTAACCTATTGCTACTTTCGGGAATCACTATGGATTATTACATATCACATACTCAACCCTAGCCTTTGAATTAGAAAGTTACCTAAAGGGTGATCAAGCCTATAAGCAACTCTTAATTCATGACATTTATCTTAAATCCCAAACCAACCTAGACCTACAAGCACCATTTCAAGACAAGTTCAACTCCATTCTCACAATTTCCATCCCTTCATCCTTACAATATCTCCAAACCCCTGAGTAGTCTAGCCATACATGTTCATATTAAGAAAAATAGACATTAAATAATAAAAATCATACTTATTAAATAAAACCAAGGCTAGGAATTATAAACGAAGTAGTAAAAACCAAAATTCAATACTAACTTAACAGAAATCAAAACTCTTTATGCTAACAAATAACTAATCATAACCCAAAATTACAAAATCTGAACTAATTGCATCAAAATAAAAATTCTAGCACACATAACTTGCACAAAAACCTAAATTAATTGATCATAAACCTGAGAACATGCATAAATCCTAACTATTTAGCATAAATTAATCAAAAGCATCACAAATAAACAAACACACATAACATAAACCATTAAACATTCAAATACCCAATAAATTCATATTTGAAAAATAACATAAATAAACTCAAACAACCAAGATTAAAGATGGAAAATTGAAGGAATAAACATCTATTGATCTAACATAAAGGTTCCTTATAAAATTCATGAATTTCAACTATAAAATCCATCAAACATTCATTCTAAATATTCTAAAACATGAAAAAACGTGATTAACACTAAGAAAGCTTTAAACCAATGTAATGAATATTAAGAGATTAGGACGTATGAAAATAAAGCAGTGAAACCGAAAGAAAATAGCTAAGCTTATGGAAAGTAATGAATAAATAACAAACTATAGCTAAAAACTAATGAAAAAGCCAAGGCAAAATGGAGTAAAGAAAACATTGTAGTTGTCTCTATGGTGGAGAGCCTCTCCTGGAAAGCTAGATATAAGTCGCCAATTTGCTAAAAGGTGTTGAAGCCGTAACCATCATTTTTCTACTCTCCCCCACGCTACCGCTACTGTTCTATCTATTTTGTGAATTATTTTCTGATATATTTTACTATTCATCTCTTTAAAACCCTCCAATTGAATGTCCCTCTACGTCTGTGTTTTATTTATTCCTTCCTAGCTACTGCGTTGCTCTTTGACATTGACTATTGCACTACATTTCACCTTTGCCTTGTCCTCCTATACTATGTTTTGGTCCATGCCTCTAGCTGTTGTTTTGTCGTTTCTGTTCAACGTGTGTGAGTGCATGAAAAACACACACATTTCTTGCATGTTGACCTAACTTTGTTGTCTTCTTCTGCTGGCATTTTGTTCTCACTGTACTATCATTTTACTGCTCCTTGCCTCCCTCTCTTCTCTACTCTCTGCACTACTGTTCTGTTCTATTTATTGTTTTATTGCTTTATCCATCTATAATGTTTTTAAGCCTTTAAAACCCTCTAGATTGCCTACCTAAACGTCTGCATTTCATGTATAACGTCTAAGTGAAATGCAGACGTTGTCTGAGTCTACTCTTGCATCTAATTGTGTGTCGTCGTCTGGTCATCTATTGCTTCCCTTCTTATGCTACGTCGTTTTCTTCTAGCGTGGACTACTCCTTCCTTAGTTGTATTGCATTCTAGCATGCTTGAAATACACGTTGGCTATATGAAATGCCCAACGTCTGCTGCCATTTAGCTCCATATAATGCTGTTGAAACAATTAATCCAAATGCTTCCCATTAAATTTGTATTACTTTGTTTATAATTTCCAAAATTGATGTAACTTGGACTTTTTGCTCCCTTTGAGTCTATCCTTTCTAATTTTGCTCCAAACTTTGTCAAACTTCTTCCTTTTAACATATATTTGTGTTCAATCCTTTAATCTTTATGTAAACACAAAATGAACACAAATTAAGTATTTAAACACAAAAATAGGATTGAAAAGACATTAAAATGCATAAGAAAATATAAGATAATTCAATCCTATCAATAGTCATGCCCATGTATATGACCATGTAAGTCATTGATAAGTGATAACTAATAAAATTTAAAATTTTCATATAAGTAACCTTGTAAGTCACTGATAAGTGCTAATTGATAAACTTTAAATCTATCATTATGATTTATGTTCTCTTATTCTCTCTTATGTTTATGAATTATTAATTACAATTATGAATAACATATATATTTATATGTTGATTGTTTGAGGTGGATGACTGTATTCCTTTAGTGGATAGTCATAATATGGTACCAAAAATAGAAGTAAAAACTTCTAATCCCATACCAGGTCAAGATAGAAGTCCAATTCAATTGAAAAATGAAGTTTGTAATCACTTCAATAAGACTAGATCAAAGGACGAAGTAGAAAAAATCAAATGTAAGTATTGTCAAAAAGGAGTTCAAAAGGTGGAACCTGTCATTTAAAGAGACATGTGGATTCATGTAGTAGAAAAAAGATGGTATTAGGAGGTCAAACATTTTTACCCTTAACCTTATGAGAGGGAAGAATGAAATGATTACAACATCTTATGAAAATAATATATTAAGATTTTTAATTGTTTATATAGTAATTAGTGATGACCATTCACTATCTATAGTTGATGTCAAAAGATTTATAATGTTTTTTAACTTACTACAACCGACCTTCAAGGTTCCAACTTGAAATATGTTAAAGAAGGACATTATAAAGATATACAAAGATAAAAAGAAAGAAATTTTAAGAACATTATCAATTATTGAAGAACAGATTGCCATCATAACAGATAGGTGGACAGTTGATAACCAAAAGAAGGGTTACATGGTGGTGGTAACTTATATTCCTTAATATTGTTATCATTTACTTTTTCATTATGTAATGATTGATGTTGGTCATATTTGTATATGATATGTTCATTTATATGCTAGCACCCAATATAAGTGAAATTTTAGCATCTGTATTGGGATAATGTTTGATAAATTGTAATATTGACACCAAATTGTCCTTCACAATAATAATTTAAAAATAAGATATAAATTAGGAGCTCGTTGGTTAGTGGAAGGTTATTCTATATACATTGTTTTGCACATATTTTGAATTTAATTATGAAAGATGGATTGGATATGATAAAGAAAACAATAGATTTGATTCAGAATTGTGTAGAATATTAGAGTGCGACACTTAAAAAAGTTGAGAAATTTGAAGAAACTGCACAGCAATTATGCATTATGAGTACGAAGAAGTTAGTTTTGGATTGTCCAACTAGATGAAACTTAACCTTTAAGATGTAGGAGTCAGCAATCCAATATGTTAATGTGTTTACTAGATTTAGATAAAGAGACTTTTAATACACTTGCATGCCTACAGAAGACTAATAGGTGTTGGCAAGAAAACTTTGTGCAGAGTTGGAATTATTTTATATTGTGATTAAATTGTTCTCAGGAACAAACTATCCAACTTCATATTATTGCTTTAACACTATGTGTGAGATAAAGAAAGCTTTATCTAATTAGATATTTGATTCCAATGAGGTTATTCAGGTTATGGCAGAGAAAATGATGGAGAAGTTAAATTCTTATTGATATATGGTTGGACATATTGTTGCAGTATTATTTTTGCTGGACCTGAGATACAAGATAGAGGAGGCTAATTTTATATATAATGTATTGTATGGTAATCGAGCTTAAAAGCATGTAGATGTGATTAAACAATTTAGGTATGATTTTTTTAATGACTATTAACTCAAAATGGACAAAATTTAGGATCAAGATCATAGTAGTTCAGGCTATTTAGCTCTAACTTCAGTTTTAAGTTTAGACTTATCTTCTAAGAGGAGTGGTAGTACTTTATAACACTACATAAAATAAACTAGACCTACTACTATAAAAGTGGTGAGTCTAGGCCGATCCTACACAGAGTGTGTGTAAAGCTTATGAAATGAAATGAATCAGTGTTAATATTTTTAGGGGGTTTTGGTTTAATAACAAAATAAAGCAAAACTAACCTAGTGAAAACAAATAAAAGAAAACGTTAAAAATGATAAAAGTGTAGAATTCGATAGGGACCTAGTTCTTCGGTTCAATCTCAGCCTCAACACTAATTAGACATATTTCATTGATTTGTTATTCTTTTACCTCTCCTTAAACTATTGGTCATAGATTAATAACAAGCTCTGTTAATCCCGATTTTTCCTTAGGTCCTAGTTAATTAAGAAGCGCTCGTTAATTAACCTTAGCTATCAAATAACGTAAGATTAATAAGATGATATGTGTTTAATTGTTGATACATTTAATCATTTATATTTAGCGATTACAGATACGAAAATGCTTAAGATACTCACTTTAATTCATATATGATTTTAGGTACAATTTTGAAGCAAAGAAATTAAAGTGAGTCAAAAGCACTGCATTTGGGCCATTTTTTGAAGATTAATTTTTATTTGTCTTCATGGAGCAAGAAGAAGAAAATTAAAAGATAAGAAGAAAAAAAAGCAAAATACAAAGAAGAAAAATGCTTGCTAGAAAAATGAAGAAAAAATCAATAGCAGTTGAAGAAGAAAACGACAGCACATGAGAAGAAAGCCAGCAGCAATTAGAAATTGATTGCGTCATTCTATGTTAATTGATTTGGGTTTTGTGTATGGATAATCAGATTTTCGTTATTGTTCAATTATTTATGTATGAACTTATTAGGTAATATGAAATGATGATTTTAATGTGTTCATAAAATCGTTTAATTGCATACCCATTGCTAAAATTTTGATATAATCCGTAATTATTATTTTGAAATTCATGTGTAGCGATTAATGATTCGTAATCATTAGGAATAACATGACATAGGTTAAATGATGCATCGTATGTGGTTGTTGCCTTGATTAATCGATTTTCCTAATTCATAATGCTACTGTCTAATTAAATTTAGAGATCTCATCCTAGGTTCTTCAGTGGTTAGGTTTAATTAACGATCATATCTTGATTAAACAAAACCTAAGGAAAAACTTGGGTTAATTATT
>JANQAP020000572.1:185510-214560 GCA_026874005.2 Erythroxylum coriaceum
TTAAGTACTGTATGGTTGATTTGAGATTCTGAAATGCATGTGTAAAATGTTTTTTGTTTGTTTGTACTGTCTTGTGTTGCATCCACATATCCTCCAGGGGGTATTATGTGGGTGTTACAAAGATAAGTAAAGCTAAAATAGGGAGTTCCTAGCTCTTCTTTTAATGTCCATATTGATTTAGAACATTAGCGGGGTCAAAATGATCCTCTTAAAAAAAAAGGTATTAAAGACCTTATCATTGAAAAAAAATCATGTTATTATAGGTCTTTTAGAGGCCAACACAAAGGTGAAAAGACTAAACTATGGTTTGAAATTTTTAAAAGTTAATTGGAGTTTCGTCATCAATCACTCTTTTCATGTTAATGGCAGGATAGTAGTAACATTTAATTATGCCTTTATTCAACATTCTAATGTAAACATGTTTGATTAGATGATAACTTTCTCTTACGTTTTTCCATAGACTTGTGTACTTGTTGAGGTTTCAGTTATATATGGTACCAACTTTGCTTTCAAGAAAGCCAAGCATTGGGAAGACTTGAGGAGAATTAATGTTAGCATGCATAGGCCTTGGATTGGTGTCTTGCACCTTAATAAAACTGAAGGATTTATAATCATTGAAAAAAACCTTACCAAGGAGCTGAGTTAGGATGTAAATCATATTAAGGGTTATAGATATTAACTTTATGAGACAACTTTTTAATGAAATAATTAACAGCAAGGGAATTATTTTAATAAGATGAAGTTCGATAAAGCTTTGGTGAAAAAGGAATGGTTAGACAAATTCATATCTAGCTTTGCTAATTTTGGGCCTTATTTTCATTATGAACATTTGACAATAAAAATTCTCTAGCTCAATAATAATCGCTCTCCCAAAACTCCTTTTAAGTTTATAAATTTTATTTTAAGATTGAAGGATTTGAGGAAGTGTTTAAGAATGGGAGGGAGAAAAATATTTTTGGATGTAAAAGCTATTAACTAATAAGAATACTTTAAGCAATTAGAGAGGATATTAAAATTCTACACAAGAATGTA
Organism: Erythroxylum coriaceum; assembly: GCA_026874005.2. NCBI lineage: Eukaryota > Viridiplantae > Streptophyta > Magnoliopsida > Malpighiales > Erythroxylaceae > Erythroxylum > Erythroxylum coriaceum. Next base: position 186,543 of record JANQAP020000572.1, read on the forward strand.
TATCCCAACACTGAGATTAATCTTAGAAATGCTAAAGAGAATCTAAGACAAGCTCAAGAGATATGTTATTAGAACCCACTTAACCTGAATTTAAGAGCCCTTGAAACTGAATATCTCAGCATATACACTCTAGCTTTTTAGTGGCATAATTCCTTTCTCAAGCAAAAGGCCTGGAATCAAATGACTCCAAGGGGGTGATGAAAGCTTAATATTTTTCTTCAACTCCATTTTGGCTAGAAGGAATAATAATATAATTTTATCCTTATTGGACTTGGATGGAAAGTTATGTAAAGACCAAACAAAGATTAAGACTATAACCTTTAACTATTTCAAGAATCTTTTAGAACAACCCTCTCTATCTGCTTCATTTGAGGTTGAATTGATATCCTTTATCCACTTTTCTCTTGACTAGACTGCAAAAGATGGACTTTGTATGCTTTTTTTATTAGTTAATAAAATATGTGCTCTTCAGCCTCGATCCTAATAAATCACTTAAGATGGATGGTTTTAGTTCTTTTTCCTTCCAAAACACCTAGGATTTGATGGTGGTAGACATAATCCAAGAATTCTTACCATCTAAGAAATTGGCCAGGAAACTGAATAAAACCCATATTTGCCTAGTTCCTAAGAAGAGATTTCTTAATACAATGGTTGATTTTTGTCCCATCTCTTATTGTACACAATGTATAAGGTAATTTCAAAACTCTTGGCTCATAGGTTAAAGAATGCACTACAAATTATAATGAGTCCCAGCTAGGGTGCATTTATGAATGAGAAAGAAATCAATGATAACATATTGCTAGTCCAAGGATTATTCAAGGGCTATAATACTAAAACTACCATACAAAGTTACTCCCTCAATATTGATTTCTCTAATGATTTTGATTCCTTGAATTGGAACTTCTTCTTTAATGGCATATTAGTACTTGGCTTTCCTACTCTTTTATGGATTGTATTCAGGATTGTGTAACTCTACCTCATTTAGTGTGTTAGTTAATGGTTCACCTACTAAGATGTTCTATAAAGCTAAATGACTAAGGCAAGAGGATCCTTTCTCCCTATATCTATTCACTATATCTATAGAAATTCTTACAATGTTAATCAATTAGGAGATTGATACCTCGGGTTCATTTAAATTCCATCACAAATGTAAAGAGCTCAAAATTAGCAATCATTTTTTTTTGCATATGATCTAATGTTATTCTGTGGAGCAGATCTTAGTTCCATCCAAATACTGACTAGATCACTAAATCAGTTCTCTACAATCTCTTCTAACTTGTCTAATGCATTACCTTTTAGCTCCATATTTAGTCCTCAGGTCCATGCTACTCCTTTTAAGTATCTTAGAGTACTAATTACCATTAAGAAGCCAAGTTATGTAGATTGCTTACCTCTAATTAAATCTATTAAAGATAGATTTTCTTTTTGGTAAAGTTGATTCTCTCAAATGCAGGTAAGTTACAATTGATTACTACAATTATAAGAAATATTCATGTCCATTAGAGATCTTATTTGGTCTTTCCTAAGAAGTTGATTAAGAAAGTTAAGAAACTTATTAATAATTACCTTTAGATAGGGAATTTTGATAACTAAAAAGAAGCTAAGGTTAAATGGCAAGATTTGTGTATTCCCAAAAAAGGAAGGGGTCTTAGACTTGTCTTTATGTAAACTATGAACTTAGTTCTATTAGATAAGAAGATTTAGATGTTGTTTAGTGATAAAGAGGCTATATAGTCTACGTGCATACATGAATACTATATTTCTAGCATAAACTTTTGGAATCTAAAAATCAACAAAGAACACTCTTAGAGTTTAATTCAAATACTAAAGTTGAGAGACCAATTAAGGTCATCCTTCAAGAGTGTGGTAGGTAAGGGGGAACAAACTTGGTTTTAATGGGGCAAATGGAGTGAATAGGAACCAATATATCTTAGGGATGAGACGAGTCTTCTTAAATTAAGGATTCCTATGCACGCTAAGGTAAATGTTATTATTAGTGGTGACATATGAAGATGTAACTTAAAGGAGTTATTGCCTTATTAGATAACATACTTGCATATAGTTCTAATATATCTGAGCAAGACCATATCATTTGGTTGAGAGATAACTCTAACAAATTTACAACAGTTATTTTCTTGACCTTTTCAAAACTGAAGCTCCTAAAGTTCCTGGGAAGAGCTGGATTGGACTAAATCTTTGATTTCTAAGGCATCCTTTACTATTGGGTTAGCTATCAAAGGAAGATTGAACATTAAAGATCGATGTCTTGGTATTTCCAATCCTTTATGCTTGCTTTGTTAGCTAATGCTTAAATCTACTTCCTATTTATTTTTTTAGTGCAATTAGTCACAGTCCCTATGGTCCAAATTACAACATATCCTTAAGATATTTTGCAACGAGAGGGAGTGGACAATGGGTTTCATGTAGAATTAGGTCCATGGGATAAGCAGCATGCTTTTTAAAAATATCCCTCTCATATAGTGCATACATAATCTAGCTAGAAAGAAATAACAAGTTACATAAAGATATGGCCACGAGTAAACATAAATTTACAGCTAAGACAACTTATTAGATCAGAGCAATTATCCTAGCAAGGAAAAGATACGTTAGTGTGAGCTCACAATTGAAATTGAGATAGGACCTAGAGAACTTGGAGCATAGACAATAATGGTTTAACTTTGTACTACTAAAGGGACCAAGTTATTAAGGGTTAATTCAGAATACATTGGGTTATAGGCATACATACAGGTCCACTATATACTTAGCATTATTCTACCATTCTAGACAAAGAAGTACTAAAATGAGGGTTACTGAAATTACCTATTGGAGTCAGTATCCTAAGGAGTCCAATGCAAGCTATTCATCCTTCTCTCATCTAATCAGAGTCTCTCCTTTAACTAGAGTGTTGTCCTAAAAACATATGCAATGAGATCATTAATGTTATCACTAGTGACATGTAATAAATTGTCGTAATGAGCAAGTAGAGAAGTGTTAAGAAAGCAGGATAGGATTTGATTTTGTACACAATGAATCAATAAAATTCTATAAAATGATTAACAAATAAATCATGAATTTTAATTCATACCTTATTTTGAAGCTCGATTCTTTTTCTTATTGCATCCCTTAAACTGTTTCTAAAACTGACTCATCTCAACCACTGTAACTGTACAAGTGTCTAGCCTCTAATGATATCCAAAGAACGAGTTGAGAGAAACTCTATAACTATTGCATAGAAGGTTAGGCAAAGAGTGCTAGCTCCATTATAACTAAGCCTATTTATAATAGTTTTTGAACTTTTTAGTAATTTAATTCTAATTAAATACCAATTATGCCTAAATAAGATCCAATATCTCATATTGATTCTTATTTATTAAACATCTCATATTTAATCATAAAGTTTCTCAAACTTTATAATCAAGTCCAACTTGATTAAAATATCTTTGCACTTTTCAACTCATTCTTTATGTGTTACCCATTAGGTACTCAAATATATTGACAATGGATACAAATTATAAACCTAAATCATATTTAGGATCCTTTAATTTAACTTTAAATATTTAATTAAAAATTTATATTTATAGATCAAGATTGACGTCTAGCAACATATCTTGACTACCTAAATATTTAAGAATGTCAAAGTAGTTTTTACTAACCTTTTTGTGCATGATTTTTATATCTATTTTAATCCTTTCATTATACAATGTTTCGATTAGACATAGAATATGAAATTAATGTCTAATCTATTTTGAGTCCAATTATATTAGTTCTCTACCATTAGCTATCAATTAATCACATTTGTAAACTATTTACAAAACATCTTTACACCTTGACCAAGGATTTCCTAAACCAATACTAATCGAAAACAATGAAACATTCTCCATAATTGCTTTAGGATAATGAATCCTATCTTGATCACTTAACTACCTCTATATAGTTCATATTACATCCAATGACTACCAACTAAGTTATCCTAGACTAGAACAGGTTATAAGTAATATCAAAACATAACAATCCCTATATAAGATAACTTTGGAGATCTCAAATCAAATGATCACTTTTGCAATCATCATAATGAGAATTCTATAAACATATAAGTAATGTTCCAAATGGATTTCTCATATGGTGTCAGTTTAGTGAACTTGTTCTCTAACAAACACCCACAAGTTTATTTAAGTATCTCCATACTTTAGTCTATGAGATCAACTACTTCCTTCATAACGAAAAACATAACTTGTGCTAATATTTTGACATTTTATTAATGTCTAGTCTTAATAAAAAAATGACTACGAACAATTTAGGATAATATATAAATGCAATATGAATCTCATCATTATAATCTCATTATAATTTTATTTGCAATGTATAATTATCTTATAGAATTTATCATATACATCTAAATATGTATAAGACAAAGAATATCTTTAAATTTTTTTTTCACTAAACTATAAACAACATATAGGGTATAAACCAACAAGAAGAAGTTAAACTCCCTGGAATATTCTATATGTGATCGAGATTCTAGATTCTTCTTAGACTCCCTGTCAAAGAAAAGAGAGAGGTAGTTGGATTAGATGGTTATTTGGAACACAAAATTTTTTTTTGAACTTGCTGTGTGTCTTATTATCAAGTTATCTTAAGGTTACTTGTTGTTTTCCTATTGGTCCAAAATTCTTAGCTCTTTTAAGGCTTTTAACTTGTTGTTTCATTTGATCAAATTATTATAAATTCGATTTGTTACTTTTTTTCTTTATATTTTATTATTATTATTATTTTTTAATTATTATATAAATTTAATATAATATATGTAGGCATTCATAAGTTTATGAAAAAGTATAAAATATATAGACAGATAACTCATCTCTCTTATATATCATCTTAAAACCAGCACATGTTCTTATAATTGTTTTCATATAATGAAAATTTGGGATCTAATTCTTCCATCATTAATCAAATTTAATTTATGATTTGTAATCATTGTTGGAGGAATTTACTGGTTCTCAGTTGTTTAATGTTGTCTTGTGGTTTAGCTGGAAGTGACGTGCTATTTGGGTGCTCAAAGGATATGTTGTTCTTGTTCCTAAAAACTATTGTAAGCTACCACATTTACTTCTTTTATTAGTACTATTTCTAAGCATTTTAATTCATCCTTATTTAAAATAAAATGTTTAGTTATCATGGATTTCTTTTCTTATGGGGTGTATTAAACTAAATTGTCATAGTTCTTTTGTTCATTAATTGGGACTGGCACATCTAACTATTTGTTTAGGAATAATCATGGGTGTTGGCTAATGGGTGTTTTTTCACAATTTTGGGATGACTATAATCGCAAACATTAGATTATAAGAAGTTCTTTCAAATTTAAAAATGGTTTGCAATTTGGAATTCTCAAATTATTGCAATATAATCTTTTAGATGTTAGTGGAACTTGTTTAATATTATCAATTGAAAACATTATGCAATGAGATTTAGGGATGCAAGTAGGCTGGGTCGAGTATGCAATGAGATTTAGGGATGATAGTAGGTTGGGTCGGGCTCGGGCCAAGAGAAAGAAAAGAACACGAGCCCAATCTGAGGCTTAACTAGGCCCTTCTCTTTCTCCATCAAGCCTCATGATACAGGTTTAGAACACATCCCCAATCTAACCTTGGGTAGCCCAAGGCTCGATTTGGACATAAGGGTCAGGCCTAAGGCTTGAAGTCTGATTAGGCTCGGGTTGGCCCGACTTGGTTTTATTTTTTAAAAATTTCAATATAAATTTATTTAATTAAAATTTAAAATGATCAATTCAATTAATTAAAGATAAGAATTTCAATTGATTAATAAAAATTGAGATTTTATAATAAATGAATATATAAAACGTACATATATTGATAAAATTAATAAGATGAAACCAAATGCATTAATGAAGGAGGATAGGATTATAGGAAATGAAATAAAAAGATTATAATTAAAATGATCAATTCAATTAATTAAAATTATGAATTTCAATTATCATATTTTTAATTAATTAATAAAAGTTGAGATTTTATAATGAATCACTATATAAAATGTACATATGTTGATTAAATGAATAAGATGAAACCAATCATTAATGAAGAAGGATAACATTATAGGAAATGAAAGAAACATATTATAAGTAAAGTGATCAATTCAATTAATTGAAGTTACAAATTTCAATTAATTAATAAAAATTGAGATTTTATAATGAATGAATATATAAAACGTATATATATTCGTATAATGAATAAGATGAAATCAAAGTCATTAATGAAGGAAGATAGGATTATAGGAAATGAAAGAAAAAGATTATAATTAAAGTAATCAATTCAGTTAATTGAAGTTACAAATTTCATTTGATTAATAAAAATTTGGATTTTATAATGAATGAATATATAAAATGTACATATATTGATCAAATAAATAAGATGAAACCAAATTCATTAATGAAGGAGGATAATATTACAAGAAATGAAAGAAAAATTCTATAATTAAAGTGATCAATTCAATTAATTAAAGTTACGAACTTTAATTGATTAATAAAAATTGAGATGAAAATATTATTCAAGAAGTATCACATCATGCATAAAGTTTCCATCTGTTACTGTCCTCAGACTAGTGGCTAAGATGAAGTATCAAATAAAGAGGTTAAGTTGATCATGGAAAAAGCAATTCAACCTAATAGAAAGGATTGAAGCTTAAGGCTAGAATATGCACTATGGGCCTATAAGACGACCTATAAGACACCAATCGATATGTCACTATATATATTGGTGTTTAAGAAGCTATGTCACATTCCTGCAGAGTTATAACATAAAACGTAATGGGTTATAAAGCATTAGAATATGAATTTTGATGATGCAGGAGTGCATAGCAAGTTGCAATTGTAAGAGCTGGAAGAGATGTGGAATGACTCTTATTAGAATGCAATGATATATAAGGAGAAAAACAAAGCCTTCCATAACAAGATGATTTCAATGAATTTGTTGTGGGTCAAAAAGTGTTTCCCTATCATTCTAGACTCAAATTATTCCTGAGTAAGTTGCAATCCTATTGGGATGGTCCTTTTGTTGTATCTCATGTCTTTCCATTTGTTGCCGTAGGGATATGTAGTTTAAAAATAGGAGAGACATTCACAGTGAATGTTCATTGCCTGAAGCCATACTGTGAAGGCTTCCAACTAAAGAATGTGGAAGTAGTGATGCTTAAAGACCTAAATGACATCATTAAAAGAGTGAAACATTGAGTCGAGCCAACAATATAAACCAAAGGCATTGCTTGGGATGCAACCTAAGGGAAATTTGTTCTTTTTCATTTACATTTTTGCATTTATTATTTTTGTTGTCTTACATTTGATGTTACAATGGGGATAATGTAAGTTTTAATTGTGGGGGTTGGGGATCTTAGTTATCACGTGCGTTTTAAAGCTTTTTTTGGTTTTTAAATCAAACAAACAATTTCTCTTTTTCCATTGCTTCTAGGATTATATAGTCATAATTGGAGATTAGAATTAACCAGATAAATTCATGACAACTTGGTCGTATAATTTTACTCTTGTGATTGGTCAATGTACATCATCTTTAAAAGAGTAGTGACTAGTGGGTAAACATAAGCTTTTTAAACTGACACATCTATATCAATCTCATTGTCTTTTATTCATGTGTGACCTTCATGATATGTACATCCTGAATTTGTTTTGATTTTCTATTTGAGGCCACATTTTTACCACATGCATTAATATGAAAATGATATAGATATTCTTTGTTTTACGAGCTACATTAGCCAAATAGCTTACCTATTAATATGATTGTTCTTTTTGTTAAACCCCCTTGAGCTTTATTAACCTTTTCTTTTTGTGTTAACCATGGTACAAGCCTTTAACCTAACCAATTGTCTTACTCAAGCCTTAAAGCTAACGGAACATTTATGATTGTTGATATTTGTAGATGAACAAAAGTACAAGTATGGAGGTGTGCATATATGCAAATTGGTTACAATTTTTTAAATCCGATTTCATCTCTTATTAGGAAATTCCACTATTGATGTAGTTCTTTCAATTTATGTTTTTTAAAAATAAAAAATATTTAAATAAAATTATCAAAGAGAAATTCATTTGTTTTGCAAATTAATCCATGTTAGTTTTTCCTTCTAAAGTTGTATAAAATAGGTGATTTGAGTATAATGCGAGTGAGGGAGATGTTACTTTGAAGGATCACTCCTTATGGTTATAATTTTTTGTTTACCATTAATTTCTTTGAGTGATTCCTCCTAATTTTGTATGCTTTATATGGTTTGTTTATGAAGTCTTGAATATCAATTACAAAACAAAGTTTTTGCATTCATCATAGTTGATGGTACCCATTTTTGAGTGAATGTTAATTTTTATCCTTGATACTTCATTGAGTGTTTTTCATGCTTCACTAGCTTTGATGACTTTTGTACTACACTATCCAAATACCTCTCACCTTAACCCTTTACCACATTAAAACCTTTAAAAGCCCTTTGATTCATGATTATGCATGTGAATTTTAGTGGTCAAGAATTAAAATGATATGCAAAGTCTTGATCATGAATGGTGTTTTAGTGTACCCATAGATCTATCTTATTTAAACACATTTTGTCAAAGTCTACCCCTAGATTGCTCAATTTTTGAAGGAAATATTGTTGATTGATCATAAGCAAAAGCATTTAATGTTGAGTTCTTGCTATGGTTTTGAAACTTATTCCTCTTTTCTAATGGCTATCTATTCTTATGAAATATAGAAAAAAGGTAGTGTTTTGAATTGTGACTTTGATTTTATTATTTTGCCCAAGGATGGTCAAAAGCTAAGTTTGGGGGAACTTGATGTATGCTTGATTATTTATATATTCACTCCTTAATATTTAGTGATTAATGTTATGAAATGCTTAAGACACTCATTTTGGTTCATATTTGGTTTTAGGTACAAGTTAGAAGCACAAAAACCAAAATGGGCTAAAAGAACATCCTAGGAGCCATACTTTTAATATTCAACCTAGTTTGCCTTTGTTGAACAAGAAGGAGATGAATTAGGGTGAAGATGAGATAGGAAAATGGAAGAAATGAAGTTTCAATAAACCCATACAACTTACATAGTCGTGGAAGTAAATACAAAGTTGTGTAAGTGAGATACACGAATATATATCAGGTCGTGTACCTCACCTGGGCCATGTATAAATACAAATTAGGAAAATTTTATCATATATCCAACTGTGTAACTCCCTAGAATCCTAATTTTTGCTATAAATAGACATTTAAGTGGCCAAAGATGGTATAAATCATTTTAAAAGCATAAAAGTAGGTAGAATACATACCTCTTTAAGATTCTTGGATAGCTAGCCTTTTTCCTTTCCAGTTTTGAGGGTAAATCAAGGCCGAAGTTCACATTTACGCTTCCTGTCATCTTGTATTGTTAACTCTCTCTCTCTAGAAATTGTTTATGTTATTCTTTGCTTATTGTTTTCAGTATTCATGTAAGAATGATTTAAACTCTTTCAATAAATCATTTGTGTATAAACCTATTGCTAAAATCTAGAATACAATACATAATAGTTGTATTTTTTATTCATTTGTGGTTGGTTGAAGGTGATGAAGGAATAATATAGCATAGGTTAAATGATCTGAGCTTGTGTGGTTATTGCCTAGAGTAATCTGTTTTCCTAATTCGTAATGCAGCTTTCCTACTAAATATAGAGAGCTTATTTCAGGTTGTTTGATAGCTAGGTTTAATTAAAAAGCTTATTTTGATTAAACACAACGTAAGGAAAAATCAAGATTAATAGAGCTTATTGTTAACCTACGATTAATAGTTTCTAAGAGAGGTATGAGAACAACAAGACGATGAAGTATATGTAGGTTGAGATTGAACCGAGAACCGGATTCTAACTCATTCATCAATTTTCTCACTTTTATACTGTTTAATTTGAATTACTTTCATTAGTTCAAATTTACTTTATTTAGTTTATTTATTCCACACCCACCCCCACCCTATATCCTAAACACTGATCCTTTTCATTACAAAATCTACACATACACTCTTTGTGGATACAATCCCTACTCACCACTGCTATAAATTTTAGTTTACAGAGTTAGGTTTTATTTTTAGGTGTGTTTTAGGTTTTATTTTTTGGTGTGTTCGATAAGCATCAATTATTATTCATATAAATTTTAGAATTGAGATTAAAACCCTAAGCCTAAAACCAAACTAAATTGGTTGAGATATGAAAAATTGAGATGAATGCCCTTTAATCATATTTTTGCTTTTTGGATGGTGTTTTAGGTTATTACCAAGAAGTAATTGCTCAAGAAGATTAAAAAATACTACCTTTACATGTCCTTTTAGAATGTACACCTTCAGGTGAATGCCCTTCAGTCTCTATAATGCTCTAGGTACATTTCAAAGATGCATAATGAGTTTATTTTTTAAGTATATTGGGAATTGCATTTAAGTATTTATGGATGATTCCATGATTTATAGAGATTCATTTAATGATAGCTTATTTATATAAGGTTCTTAAATATGCATTAAAATGAATTTGCTGTTATGGTTGAACAAAGCATCATTTCGGGAAATGTTTTTCATCCAGGGGTATAAAAGTTGATAAAGGAAAAGTAGATTTAATTGTGAACTTACCTTATCATACAAATATTAAGGAAGTTCGATATATTTTTGGACATGCAGTATTTTATTGTAAGTTTATTAAAAAAACTTTCTAAGGTTGCGATATCATTATCAAACTTACTATAAAAAGATGTTCCACTTGAATTTGGAAAGGATTATAAGGAAGCTTTTGACAAACTTAAGCCATTATTGACAAGTATGTCTATTATTTAGCCACCAAATTGGGATCTTCTATTCGAGATCATATGCAATGTTAGAAATCATGTAGGGGGAGCTATTTTAGGCTAAAGGATTAGTAAACAAAATCATGTTATCTAATATACTTCAAAAACAATGGATGCTGCATAGTGTAATTATTTTAGATCTGAAAAGGAGCTTTTAAAAATTATTTTTGCTTTTAAATAAATTTAGATCTTATTTGTTTGGCCATAAAGTTATTATGTATTATGACCATGCAACACTGAAATACATTTTGGAAAAGGAGTCCAAATCGAGGTTAATACGATGGATTTTGCTACTTAAAGAGTTTGACTTGACAATAAGGGAATGAAAAGGAACAAAAACTTTCAGTAGTAGACCATCTAAGTAGGTTGGTAAAGGATGAAGATATTTAATCTATTTTTGAAACTTTACCTAATTACATTGGTAATTATAGTAAGGAAAAGATAAAAAATGGCAAAATACTATGTTTAGGATGAACCATATTTGTGGAAGTTTTGCTCTAATAGATGATGAACATCTTTCTATCTAAACTTTTTTTCATAGTTATACATATGGTGATCACTTTGGCGTCCATGTCTCATTTTATATGGAACCTTAAAGTGGCTCTATTTCATTATATTTCATCCATAACTCAATTCCATTCATTTGATATCCCCTTTGGTGTCATTGAAATAAGCATTTATAGTTTCTCTTTATATTTTTATATTCTATTTCTATATATATGGAAAGTTTCAAAATCATCGCTAACTCCCTTTTTTATTATAATTTCTTATTATTTATGTTGGAATTTTTTGATTATGTAATTTTTTTATTATTATATGATGATTTAAAAACCTTTTATCTTAGGTAATCTAGTATCTTTATGTATGAAGATAAGTAATTCGATTGTTATGATTAGACTCTATTATGGATTTTTGACTCACAAACTACTAGAAAATTTTTAGATAATGTATTGTATTGGGAGACTTTATTTAGAGATGGCTAAGTGTTTTGTAAAAGTTGTGACAGATTCCAAAAGAAAAGTATGTTATCTCGTATAAATGAAATGCCTTAAATCTCAATTCTTATAGTTGAGATATTTAATGTATAGTATATTCATTTTATGGGGCCCTTTTTTTCTTCTCGTAGTTTTCTTATATACTTCTAGCTATTGATTATGTTTCAAAGTGGCAAGTGTTGTAGGTTTTATAAAGTTAACATTTTGAATACATTTAGAGTTCTACAAGCCATTATAAGTGATTAAGGAGGCTATTTTTGTAACAAAACAGTGGCAACATTGTTTAAAAAGTATTGGGTACTTCATCAAGTAGTTACTGCATACTATTCACAAATGAATGGATAAGCAGAAGTATCAAACATAGAAGTGAATGGAAAAGATTATGAATCCTGGTTGAAAGGATTAGAGCTTACACCTAGATGATGCTCTTTAGACATATTGTACAGCTTACAAAACACTTATAGAAATGTCTCCTTATCGATTAGTTTTTAATAAAGATTAATACTATCCACAAATGAATGGATAAGCAGAAGTATCAAATATAGAAGTGAATGGAAAAGATTATGAATCCTGGTTGAAAGGATTGGAGCTTACACCTAAATGATGCTCTTTAGACATATTGTACAGCTTACAAAACACTTATAGGAATGTCTCCTTATCGATTAGTTTTTAATAAAGATTATCATTTATTAGTGAATAGTAGGATTTTTATTTGGTCATTATTGTTGTTATTGTTATTGTTGTCATTTACCGGTAGGGATTGAACATAAAGCTTGTTGGGTGGTGCAACATTGTAGCATGGATTTGACAAAAGTTGGGGAGAAAAGGAAATTGTAATTATAAGAGATAGAGGGATTAATGTTGGATTCTTATGAGAATCTACGAAGAGAAAACAAAATTGTTCCATGATAATATGATCTTAAGAAAACAAATTGAGGAGGGATAGAAAGTGTTATTATATAATTCTCGATTATAACTTATATTAGGTAAGTTACGTTCTAGATGGCTTGACCTTTTTTGTTGTCACTAATATATTTCCTCATAATGCAGTGGAAATAAAATGTTTAGATGTCGGTAAGATTTTTAAGGTGAATGAACATAGATTAAAATCATTTTATAAGAAGATGATAGTTTCAAGTTTTGTGGATATTGATTTAGAAGTTTCCTAATATGTAGAAGTTTTAGAAACAAAAGCCCCTTGAGCATAACAATGTTAACAATTGTGTTTTTTGGGAGGCAACCAAAAATGTGATAGTTTTCAATAATTATGTTTCAGTCATATATAGTTTTCATTTTCTTGTTTTTGAGAAGTTAGTTTATTAGCTCAAGGGGGAAATGTGTCCTAATATTCCAAAATACTAAATTTTATCAGGCATGATCACACTTTATGTAATTTAGTTGTAAGGATCAAAAACTCAAAATTCCATAATACTAAATCTCATAAGGGGAGATCACTCCTTATGTGATTTAGCTTTTTGAAATGAACCCGTAAAATTTCATAATACTAACGTTCGTAAGGCATGGTCATAATTTATATATTAGTAGTTTGTTTGGTCTTAAAGAAATTTGTAAATTTTTTAAAAGATAAAAAACATAAATAAAAAGAAATATTTTTTAAAAAATAACTCATTTATAAAATTCAAAATTAAAAATGTTATTTAGAAGAAAAGCAAAACCCGATATTTTATGTTTCTTTTGCAGCCAACCAAACTAGTTCATGTCCTACCAATGTCAGCAAACAATGGCCAACCCATGCCTTACACCAGACGCAGTACCAGCTCTAGCTCCAGCCTATACCTAGCAATCACCAACACACCCAATTAGCATCCCAGCACCGTGTTGCACAACAACAGACACAACATCAATTCCAACCTATGCCTCGCTTCAGACTTAGCACCAGTTCCAGTCCATATCTCGTAGCAGACGTAACACACCAAGCACCAGCTCCAGCCCATGCCCATCGCACCAGTTCCTATCCTGGCCAATGTCCACAACAACAATTGCGATCCACAAAACCCACCAATGCTAGCATCCCACCACACCTAACCAACAGCTCCAACGTGTCGCACCATCACACCAAACAAAACATGCGTTGCTGGTAGTTCCATAGCAACAACCACCAATGCCTAAGAATTTTATCTCTCTGTTGGTATTGTATTAATGTCCTATTTATTTTCTATTTATTTTACTTAATTTGTATTAATTAATTTTAATTGATTTTATTTTTATTTTATTTTTGTTTTTACTAGATTGAATTAATTATTTTTTGATTAGTTTTATGTTTATAATTGTCATAATTATGGGACGTTCAAAGCATATTAATCAAAAAACAATGAAAGAAAAGTATACGGTGAATCCAACTGAACAAAATCAATCCAGCACTAGACCTACCACAAGGACCTATAAGAAGCATACTTGGATAGCAAAAAACATATATATCTTGCCACCAGTTGAATTAAACATTTGTGGATATCTCACTTTCAACTCTAAAGAAAGAAAACAATGGTACGTTGCTCTCAAAACCTACATATATGCATTATCTGTCCTTAAAGTTATTACATATTGAAGAAAATTTTGATGATTTGCTTATTAACATGAGTTGAAGATATTTTGTAATGATTCATTATTTGATATTTATTGAATTAATTATAGAGTTTTATACTACCTTCAAATTTGATAAATCGAATAATTTTACTTTACGTAGTCCTAATGTGGTACAATACAGATTAATATGTGTTGAATTTAAACAGAGCATCATTGATTTTAATTTGTCCTTAGGGTTGATAGATGAGGAATATGCTATTTTAACATTGTGGACTAAGGTGATCTTGATTCTTTTAGAGCGTGGAAATCAATGTCTTCTGACCTATTTATTTATCATCTAAGTAAATCTAAAGGTAGTGATCTTAACGAGCTTAAATGGATTATATGCAGCATTTCCTGGCATTTAATTGTTCATGAAGGAAGGTCACGATGTGTACCTGCACTAAAGCTGATTTGTCTTTTAATGGGTGCATGGTAAACAAAGTGCACGTCAATTTAGGTGCATGGTTGGTAACACAATTTAACATTGTTATCTCTTCTAATAAGAATTTAGGTCTTGGTTTCCTTATTATTTATTTAGCTATTAATCTCAATTTTTTTGATATGACTGAAACTGATATGCATACAACGTATGAGATGGAACCACTAGACAGGTCTTGTTTAAGCATGATGTAGTTACTTAAGCAATAAAGGATAAATTTTCATTTTATACCACGTGTTCCCCCTAAAGAGATTCATCATCAACATAACAAGAGGATCGTGATGTTCCACCACCTATGTATCTTCCAACTCCACCAATCTGACATGAGCATCATTTTTAGCTGGAGAGGTTGGAACATAAAATTTCTAAACTGGAGAAGCTTTTGCATGCTCTGCTCTAATTTATGGGAGTGATACGGCCATGTCCACTGACACTATAGTACATCTCATTTCAAATGCTAACAACTCAAGGGAGTTTTATATCTGTGTTTTATTTTTATTGATTATTTTTATGACATGTGAACATCTTATACATTGAGGACAATGTGTGATTTAGTTATAGGGGAGCAAGAAAATGTATATTAGATGAACTTTGTGATTTGTGCTTGAGATCATGAATATTAGGATTCATATGTTGGTTATTTTTTATGATAACCTTAAAATTTTATTATTTTTGTTTAGAAATAATCGCTAAGCTAGGATAAATTTTTGGTTTAAGATATAATGCATAAGAGAGACATGCATGATTAGTGTTTTTCATTAAATTACTTTTAAGTATCTCATTGGTTTTGTTGAATGAAAGTGTGCAATACTTGATGCATTTTGAAACCTATGTGAGCTTTGAGCATAAAAGCATTTATCACATTTGTGTTCATACATTTCTTTTTGTTTTGCAATATTAACCATAGCTGTTTTATGTTATAACTTACTTTTGAGTGCAAGTTGAGACGACATTTTTTTATAGATTTGTGTATAATGATGATAAGAGCACTTAAGATCACCATTGTTGACGTAAACAAGTCTAACTTACTTTTTATCCTTAGAAAACCAATTTGGGCATTAACCTTTCTTTTCTTGAATATAACCTTGTTATAAGCCACTTTTACCCTTCCTTTATTGATGTCTTTAATAATTTTGAGCCCCAAAATTGAAGGAATTGTATCAAGTTTATTTGTATAGGATGGTATATAGAATAAGGGTGAAGTATAAAATAATAAAAAAGAAATCTCCTCTTTGATGCTCTTGTTAATGAAAAAATTTTAAAAAGAATAAAAGAAAAAGAAAAAGAAAGAAAATGGTGATTAGAAAGGATGCTATTTGAATCAAGTGAATTTTAGATTGATTTAAGTTGCAACTTGTGTGGACAAGATTAGATGAATTCGTTGAATATATTTAATATAAAAATTCTTTTTGTCATACGTTGCATAAGGCACATTATAACCTTTATTATTTTATTAGCGGTAGAGTTATGATTCATGAGCAAGCTTATAGAAATAACTCGTTATGCTTTGATTTGAGAGCTTAATAAACCCTAAACACTTTGAGTGTATAAAGTGAAATCCATAAGAGGGTGTCGAGTATTGTTTCATTTAATTTTAATGGAATTGATGATATGTTATGTTTTCATTCTAACAATATAGCCTACGAGTGCTTGTTCTCTCAATTATTATTTTATCCTAAACCTTCAATGTGAATTAGCTTTTACTATATTTATAGATAACATGAAAAAAGATGGCAAGTTTTTATAAGGATGATTGATGTATTGAATTAATGTGTGATTAAAGATAAGCAAGATTATGGTGTTGGGGAATTTGATAAGATATTATTTGATTATGTTAATTGAAACTATATCTCTTTTGTTTTGGCTATATTTTGCTGCCTAAATAGAAAAATTAATATTTATTTTATTTTAAGAGGTAACAAGTGGAGATTGCATCAAATTGGAGCATTATCACAACTTTTGGAAAAAATAGACAGATTACTGCAGCAGATAAGACAAGATCACGACTAATACTAAATTCAATTTAAGAGTCGAAAACTAATTAGGAAACTTATTTCCATCCCTATTATATAGGGATTTGGATTTGTTTTAGATAGGAATCTTTTCAAGATATAAGTAGACTAGGTTTTGAGTAGGAAAAGAAGGGGAAAAAAACACATATACCACTTTCACATTTTATTATAATTTTATTTCTCAGAAGTTTTCTCTAAATCTTTTATCTTTTCTTCTATTTTTGGTATTGGAAATAAAGCCATGACTGGCTAAATCAAAATATTTTGATTCAAGTGGATTCAAAACTCTAGTTGTAACTTTGTGAAGTTAGTTCTAAACTTGGATTCATGTTTTAATTCAAGTATTTCTTATTTTATGTTCTTACATTTCATGAATAATTAATTTAGAATAATTAATTCAGAAAATTTAATTTAATGATAATTATTTTATAATTATCTATGAATTAAGTGATCTGTAATTGTCATGAAGGATTGGTACAAGAAGCCAATAGGTTATTTACGAAGTTGCATATTTTACTTATGAAAAACAAGAAAACTAAATTAAAAAGTTATAGTTATCTCAATTATTTAATTTAAAGCCTAGTCTTTTTCACTAAGCTTATTGCTATCATTTAATTGATATGGAATACTATCATACCCAATCAATTGATAGTAAGTTTTGGTTTAAATGTTGAGTTTGAATCGAATAATTTATGAAAGTTTGAGACTTATTATGGCTATCATAATATGTTTTGGACTAACTCCTTGAATTAAAATTTTATTCTTTTTAGACCAAGGATCAATTTTACAATTAGATAAGATATTTCATTTGAATCGAATTTAAGTTCCATTGAATTTCTTACTTTTGTACTTAGGTGATTTATTTTGATTCCTTGTTAAATTTAGTTTATTATTTAATTAATCATAAACCCTTACGCTATTTTATTGATTGAAATTAAGAAACTAGTTTCTAGTTATCTTCGGATTTGACTTGGTTCCACAACTATTATAAGAGTTTAAAGAATTAGAATTAATTTTGAGCGCTTTGATAACCTGATCACTGCACCTTTTATCTTGTATAGCTTTTTAAAAATTTGATGGCTCAATGTCTACAAGAAGACAATACAATTCATCATTATTAAGAATAACTTCACTAGATCTTACATAAATGTCCTTTATATCTTAAATGTTCCTTGGTTTTTCATTTGAACTTTTTTCGTGAGGTAGTAGGAGTGGTGAAAAAGGTGAAGTTGTTTATTGTATGGGCACAGTGGTCTCTTGTTCTTTTTCTTCTCTAAAATATGGAGGAAATTTTTTTTACGAGCCTCCCAATTCCATATAGCTATCTTATCAGATTTAACATCTCTACTTATCACCGCTTTACCATTGTTTGCATTTTGTAATATGTAACCTTTGGAATGTGAATCATATTCAATAAGTACATGTTTAGCACTTCGATCATCAAGCTTAGATCTTTCTTGGTATGGTACTTGAGCATATGCAACGTTATAAAAACTCATAAATGATAGACACTAGGCTTTATTCCATTCCATATTTCTTGAGGGGTTTGACCTTTGACCTTTAATGTTAGAGAGAGGTAAGACAAATATACTACACAAGAAATAGCTTCATCCTAAAACTCCTTAGGCATAATTTTAGCATTTAACATGCATCTTACCATATTAAGGATGGTTTTATTCTTTCTTTCAACTACTCCATTTTTTGTACTAATCTAGGAACTATTAAAGGATGAAAGAAGCCATGAGTTACACAAAAATCATTGATTTATTCAAAACAAAATTCGCAACTTTGATTAGATCTCAATGCTTTATTTTGTAGTCATGCCCGTGTATATGACCATGTAAGTCATTGACAAATGATAACTAATAAAATTTAAATTTTCCATGTAAGTGATCGTGTAAGTCACTTATAAGTGATAATTGATAAACTTTAAATCTATCATTATTATTTATGTTCTCTTATTCTCTCTTATTTTTATGAATTATTAATTATGATTATAAATAACAAATATATTTGTATATTGATTGTTAGAGATGGATGAGTATATTCCTTTAGTGAGAGTCATAATATGGTACTAAAGATAGAAGAGGAAACTTCTAATCCCATACCAGGTGAAGATAGAAGTCCAATTCAATTAAAAAATGAAGTTTGGAATGACTTTAATAACACTAGATCAATGAACAAAGTAGAAAAAGTCAAATGTAAGTATTGTCAATAGAGAGTTCAAAAGGTGGAACCTGTCATTTAAAGAGACATGTGGATTCATGTAGTAGAAAAAAGATGGTATTAGGAGGTCAAACTTTTTTACCCTTAACCTTATGAGAGGGAAGAATGAAATGATTGCAACATTTTATGACAGTGATATATTAAGATTTTTAATTGCTTCTATAGTAATTAGTGATGACCATTCATTATCTATAGTTGATACCAAAAGATTTAGAATGTTTTTCAACTTACTACAACTGACCTTCAAGGTTCCAACTTGAAATATGTTAAAGAAGGACATTATAGAAATATATAAAGATAAAAGAAAATTTTTTTAAGAATTATCAAGTATTGAAGAACATATTGCCATCATAACAGACATATGAATAGTTGATAACCAAAAGAAGGGTTATATAGTGGTGGTAATTTATATTCCTTAACATTGTTACCGTTTACTTTTTCATTATGTAATGATTGATGTTGGTCATATTTGTATATGATATGTTCATTTATATGTTAGCACCACATACAAGCAAAATGTTAGCATCTGTTTTGGGATAATGTTTGATAAATTGTAATATTGACACCAAATTATCCTCCATAATAACAATTTAAAGAATAAGATACAAATTGGGAGTTCATTGGTTAGTGGAAGGTTATTCTATATACATTGTTTTGCACATATTTTGAATTTAATTATGAAAGATATATTAGATATGATAAATAAAGCAATAGATTTGATTCAGAATTTTGTAGAATATTATAGTGCGACACCTAAAAAAGTTGAGAAATTTGAAGAAACTGAACGATAATTATGCATCATGAGTACGAAGTAGTTAGTTTTGGATTGTCCAACTAGATGAAACTTAACCTTTAAGATGTAGGAGTCGACAATCCAATATGTTGATGTGTTTACTAGATTTAGATAAAGAGATTTTTAGTACACTTGCATGCGTACAGAAGACCAATAGGTGTTGGCAAGAAAACTTTGTGCAGAGTTGGAATTATTTTATACCATGATTGAATTGTTCTCAAGAACAAAATATCCAACTTCATACTATTGCTTTAACACTATGTGTGAGATAAAGAAAGCTTTATCTAATTAGATATTTGATTCCAATGAGGTTATTCAGGTTATGGCAGAGAAAATGATGGAGAAGTTAAATTCTTATTTATATATGGTTAGATCTATTGTTGCTGTATTATTTTTGTTGGACCTGAGATATAAGATAGAGGGGGTTAATTTTATATATAATATATTGTATGGTGATCGAGCTTAAGAGCATGTAGATTTGATTAAACAATTTAGGTATGATTTTTTTGATGATTATCAACTCAAAATGGATAAAATTTAGGATTAGGATCACAGTAGCTCAGGTTATTTAGCTATAACTTTAGTTTCAGGTTCGGACTCATCTTTTAAAAGGAGCGGTACTGCTTTGTAACACTATATAAAATAAACTAGACCTACTAATGTATCAATGGTGACTCTAGGTCGATCCCACAGAGAGTGTGTATAAAGTTTATGAAATGAAATTAATCAGTGTTTAGGTTTTTGGTGTTTTTTGGTTTAATAACAAAATAAAGTAAAACTGACCTAGTGCAAACAAATAAAAGAAAACATTAAAAATGATAAAAATGGGGAATTCGGTAGGGACCTGGTTCTTTGGTTCAATCTCAGTCTAAACCCTAGTTAGACATATTTCACTGATTTCTTGTTCTTTTACCTCTGCTTGAACTATTGATCGTAGATTAATAACAAGCTCTATTAATCATAATTTTTTCCTTAGGTCCTAGTTAATTAAGAAGAGCTCGTTAATTAACCCTAGCTAATTAAGAAGAGCTCGTTAATTAACCCTAGCTATCGGATAACCTAAGTTTAATTGGACAACCTCCTTACGAGTGAGAAATCAGACCAATCTAGGTAATAATCACACAAGCTTGGATTATTTAACCTAGGTTATGTTATCCCTATTGATTCGAAACCATTAGTTGCCACAAATGAATCGAAAAAACAACAATTACATATTGCATTTGATTATAGCAATGGGTTCATATATAAAAACAATCAAATAGAGCATTCAATCAATCTTACATAAGACCCAAACATTAAATATAGGATAACATAAGCAATTTCTAAAGAGAGAAAGAAATAACAAATACAAGGAAGAAATATGCTTAATCGGGTTGTCGGTATCAATTACACCTCCAAACTAGCGTCAAGAAAGTTACCCCTCTATAGGTCTCTCACAGTTGAGAGAGCATCATTGCTGTCTCCTTAAAACCAAGAGCTCCCAAGAAAAAATTACTTCAGCCCCCAAGAGCCTCCCCCGAAGACCTTTTTGCTACTGCTCTCTTAAAACCTTCTCTTCTCCCCAATGTAGCAAGAATGGAGCCCTCCTTTCAGGGTTTCCTTCTTTTCTTTTCATAGTTCATTCCAATTAGGGTAAAAACTAAGTTTTTCCTGGCCCAAAATGTCTGAAATGACCCTAGATAAATTGAGTTCAGAAGCAGTCCCAGAGCTATTATCACGTAGGCTACAATCATGGCCTATATGACAAGCTTCTATCACGATTGTGGCTAATTATACCACGATCGTGACACCTCCACCATTCTTCTGCCACGATCATGGCCATCGTGGCATTGGGTTCTTCCTCCAAACCTTGTCCAAATTTTCTCTTCTTTGATCTAATTCTTCTCCTTCTTATTCCATGAGGACAATTAAATATTAATCTTCAAAAAATAGCCCAAATATTATGCTTTCAACTCACTTTAACTTCTTTGCTTCCTAATTGTGCCTAAAATCATATATGAATCAAAGTGAGTATCTTAAGCATTTTCATAGCAATAATCACTAAGTGTTTGGAATAAATTCATAATCAATTAGGCACATATTAAGGAGTTAATCACTTTCACTTACAAAATTCATGAAAGAAAAAAGGGCTAGGACTTTATATAATATGTGGAGTTAGATATATTTAACAAAAGATTTTGTAGCTGAAGTTGAAGGTGTGCAGTTCAATGTATTATTATGGTGGAAGAGTTGTGGAAATAATTTTCTGATTATGTAAGTAATTGCACGAGACTTATTAGCAATTACATCGTCTACTGCTACTTCGGAGTCTACTTTTAGCATTGATGGTTGGGTTATCATAAGGCCTTCTATAGTATAACGATGAAATTGAGCACAATGAGGACTAATAACCTAACCACTTATGTAAAAGGCCTTATGATGAAGGTAAACTCTTTTTTTGTATATAACAATTTTGTTTATTTTTATATTATCTTACCTTATATTGCTTTTAATTTATATATTGATACAGCCACAGGTACTAATGCTAAGGTAACTAGTCATACATATACTCATAATCATCAATCATGTGAACATTATTTTGATAAAACATTATATGATAAAGGTATAATTAATTATGTATTGATTATTACCAAGTGCTTAATATTCCTTTAATTTTAATATTAGAGTATAAAATATAATGTTTTTACATATAGAAAAAGTGATGCAAACTTTTAACAATCCTAACTACAACGATTAGTTTCTCTATTTATCTCTCTAGTCCACATTCTCCTTAGTCTCCAGTCTCCAGTCTCCACTCTTAGTCTCTCACAACCTCAAACTCCCAATCCAAAACATTATTTCATGATTTTATCCTCATTTTTTTAAAATTGTATCATTTAAAAATTTTGGATAGTTATTTTGTAAATTATGTCATTAATTAATGAAATTTATTCTTAACTTCAATTAATTGAATTGATCACTTTAATTATAATAATTTTCTTTTTTTATTATAATCTTATCCTCCTTTATTAATGAATTTGGTTTCATCTTATTCATTTGATCAATATCTGTATGTTTTATATATTCATTCATTACAAAATGACCCTATTGTGTTGTTGCTTATGACAGTTTCGGTCTTGCATTCTTAAAAACAATAAAAGACAAAAGGTAAATAAGGTACTCAAATGAAAGCAAACTGAAACAACAAAGAACTAAAATGAAAGGATAAGGTTGGGGTGCCTCCCAACAAGCGCTTGTTTAAGGTCACAAGCTCAACCCCTATCACCTGATATCAACAAATGTATATTAAAGCTTCAAGCTCCATCACCTCCATATTGCGCATCTGAAATCCCTCAAAGTATGGTTTTAAACTCTTTCCCCATCTTGGGACTTCTGATCTCCACTACTCTATAGGGATATACCTGGGTAACCTCAAAGAGACCTATCCATCGGAAGTGTAACTTACCTGGAAAGAGTTTGAGGTGTGAATGATATAAAGTGCTTTCTGTCCCACCACAAATGTCTTCCTAGAGATGTTGTGATCATGGAATGCCTTAGTCTTCTCTTTATAAATCCGGGCATTCTCGAATGCTTCATGTCACAACTCTTCGAGCTTTTGCAACTGTAATTGTCTGTAGGCACCAACAACTTCTAACTCCATATTACAATTATTGATTTCCCGATAAGCCTTATGTTGTAGCTCCATTAGAAGGTGGCATGGCTTCCTAAAAACAAGCCTGAATGGTGACATCCCTATTAGAGTCTTGTATGCAGTCCTATATGCCCATAGGGCATCGTTAAGGTGCAAATTCCAACCTTTCCTGTTGGGATTCACTGTCTTCTCTAAGATGGACTTGACCTCTCGGTTGGACACCTCAACTTGACCACTCGTCTAAGGGTGATAAGCGGTTGAGACTCGATGCATCACTTGATATTTCTAGGTCTCGATCGTCTAGTTACAAAAGTGAGCCCTGTTTGTAAGGTTACACACACTAAGTTTTAATATTTATATCCTTGGTAAATTTCGCAAGCACACGGGTCGTTCGCGTAGTACCTAAGGTATCGATCCTAGGAGGAAACCTAATCTAGTCCTAAAATCTAAGGTTGTACTAAACTACAATAATTTAAAAGAAATAAAATAATCCAGAAAATAAATCAATCAAATAACTAATTTCAAGAATTGAGTTGAAGAAATCTAAATATGATAACAAACTAATCCCAAAACTAACTTAGAAACTATCAAGTGAGAGAAAGGGGGATTCAATCCGAAATTAATGAAAATCTAATCAATTATACAATTCTCGACGGGGCTAGATGGTCCTAGGGTGAATTACTTTCTCTCGAGTTATAATTATTAACCTTAACTAATGATCCACAATTTAAATTATGAAATCGCGATCTCTCGATTTGCAATTGACCCAAAACCTAAATTAGTTCTAAGTTGTCTATTAACCTACCGGGAATTTATGCTTGATCTCTCGTTACATGACTCTACCGATTTGATCCAATCCTTTACCTATCAATTCACCTAACTCTCGTTAGCCCAAATTGATTATTTTCACTTAACTCACCCTCTCAGTTTATTGTCGAATTATTACAAACTGGAATTGAATCACAATTAAGTCAAAAGAAAACATAATCAATTAAACTTTATTAATCTCAAGAATTAAAAACTTGAAGGTGAGTATAGACAATAATCAACACTCAACAACAACAATTTCAATAATTATCCCAATTTCATACATAAACAAAATTGAAATAAAAATAAAAACTACTGTCAAAACGAATCATGGAGGCAACGATAGCGGGAAACCACCTGTTTCGGGAATTACGTCATGTCAAACTTTGTCTACTTGTCTCTCTTCCTTCGTCTCCTTCTTCAATCTCTCAAAACTCCAGGATTTTTCTGGGATGTGGCTGAGGTGAAAGCTCTCTATTCAAACTCTCTAAGCTCTCTTCATCTATCTTATAATGTTTTATTTATACTTTGAGTGCTCTAGGTCAAAGTCAGGTGTTCGTGAACCACAAGTGCACAGTTGTCAAAGTGAGTAATAAATCGGTAAGAGCCGAGTCGTATCTATAGGGATTATGAGAAAGTTCAAATCTACGCTGGCTAACGATGTTTAGAATCGGGTTGGGCAAAATTTTGAAAATTTAAAAGCAATGTAACAAATTAACAAAAACTCAAATAAATTTCTAAGCAACTACCCAATTCAATGCAACCAAAATTACTATGAATATGACAAATCTATACGATAACTAATTAAGAAAAGAATGCAATAATTGACTAATTAAAAGTATTAACGTTAATGGGGAATGATTTTCTCTTAGGGAATGATAGTTTTGCCACCCTTTATATTGAATTAGCTATCCTCCATAAATAAACAATCTTAACCTTATATGTGAATTTTAAGAGCAATTAATCTCCTTCTCCCAAAGGTAAATTAATCTATCCACTCTAGAAATCATTTAGTAATCCCTTACTTAAGTTCTTCTTAGAAATTCTTAAGTTCCAAACTCAAACCTTCTATTTTCACCTCCTAGGTTGCTTGGGTCTCCTAACTCACAAGAAAATCCTAGCTAAAATTCCTTCAATCTTTTAGTAAAAATCCCTTTTTCCAAAGGTGAATTTATACTAAGCAAACTTCCAATGATACAAAGTAAGAACAATTAAACCCAAGGAAAATCAACAAGTGTATGAATATTCAGTCATGGATTCTAGCAAATTTTATTATTAAAGCATCATCAAAACATCAAATCCCTAAGAGAAATTAAGGTTCTAGCCACAAATTATCATGCCAAGCAATCCACAAGCAAAATCTCTAAACAAACTCATGAAGAAACTAAATAAAAAAACGAGCTGTGAATGTAATGAAGTTGTTGCATCTTTTTCTGGTGAGGCTGCTTCTTTGGCTGTGAAAGGATGATGCTTCGTGAGTAATGAATGGAGGCTGTGTTGTGCATGAGTGGTAAATGGAAGTTTGCGTTTTTGTTGCGTCTCTTGGTTGCGTGAATGGAAGGCTGGTGTGAGTGGAGGCTTGTCTTTTGCTTGTGAAGGCTACTCCGTGCATGAGTGGCATGAGTATAGTAGAGGCGGCTGCATAGTGGGGGCTACATTGATTTTGGAGTAGGGGGTGTGTTACTCTTGCGTGTGTGTATGGAGAGAATGAATGCTGCGTGATTTTCATAAGTGGAGGCTTTGTTGTGTTATGCGTGAGTAGTAGCTTGGAGGCTAATGCGTGGATGGCTGGGTGATTTCGTGTGAGTGAATGGTAGGCTGTGTAGGTTTTTGAGTGGAGGCTACATTATTTTGCTGTGAAAATAAGGGTTTATGCGTTTTCAGCCAATGGACACTGATGAACCAAGTGGGGTTGTCTGTGTGTTTTTGGAGAGGCAGTGAATGAAGACCATTTTTGTTGGAGTGGCGTGAAGTGTTTTTTTGGTGAGTCTATGGAGAGCTGTTGAGTTGGTGAGTGATGAATGGAGGGTCCCCTCTATGTAGCATTTTTTCTCTTAAAAAAGTTGAACCCTTTGTTTTTTTTCTTTTGTGTGGCCTTTCTTTTCTGCTTTTCAAAAACCCCTTGAACCTTTTGCTACGTTTTGCTTTTTCTCCTCTGCATTTTGTGGTTCCTTCCTTTATTCCCAAAACGCACTGAACCAATGGCTGCGGTAGCGAGAGTTGTGTCTTCTTCAATTTAGCCACTTTTGACTTCTTTTCTCAAAAATAACTCCTACATTCCAATATAATATAAAAGCTATAATTTAGCAAATATCTACCCCAAAACACTACACAATTGACCCAAATTAACTCATTAAATAATAGCTTATCATTATCTCTATCAAATACCCCCACACTTAAACTATTGCTTGTCCTCAAGCAATTTAAACACAATAATAAAAAATTCATCAATTTATTTTCAAAGAAGATCGAGTGTGTGCATTCATTCAGACTTCAGCAAACTCAAACTTTGAGCTACTACACATATCATAATTTTTTCATCAATGCACATAAACTAGGTCAAAGATAGACACCATTGATCAAAGGCACATATAAAATTTAGATGAATTTTTCTTATGTTTTCGCTCCAATCACTCAAGTGTTTAGGGTCAGTGTTTCACTCAAGACTCCCTCTAAAAGGCTACACTACCATAGGCTTGCATATTCACCCATTCTCTACCACATAAAACACAGACCAACATGGATCAAAAGGACTTTTATTTAGGGTTGTAATGGGGTTTAGGTTAAGGTAGGATAAAAAGGTCACGGGTTAATTCACAAGCATTAACAAAGCACTAAGTAAAAGGGACAACTAAATACAAAATCTGAGATAAGCAAATGAATACATGGGACTACTACTACTCTTCACTAACCAATGCTACTATGTTTGATTCTTTTCTTTTGTTTTTTTCTCTTTTTTTTTCTTACTTTTTCTTTCCTTTTTCTTTTTTCTAAAAAACAAGGGCAAACAATAAAAACAAGAGAAAATAAAAGCAACATAAATTAATAAAATATGAGTAGGAATACCTCTATAAACATCTTAGAATAACAAGTAAGCTCAAAAGTCCCAAACTATAGACCAAATGATCACTTAACACTTCATTATACTTGTGATTGGGCAAGGGCTAGCGGAGTTTTGGGTCTTTAAGTGTTTATTTTTCGATCAAAAAGGGTAAAGGTTCAAAAGGGGTTGCAAGGGATAATGTATAAGGTGGATCATTTAAGCTAATGGGTTTAAAACAAAGAATGCTTTAATCATTTCCATAAAGCGTGCATCTCATAGTTTCAAACCGGTTCAATGCATGTTCTAAAGGTAATCTTCCTAAAGGAGCATCACACACAACAAAAAACAATGAAATGAATATAAAATGCATTCAAGTAAAATTAGTCCCACCCCTACACTTAAATGAGACATTGTCCCCAATGAGCTAAAAAATATAAAGAAATGAGAACATAAGGATTCCCTGGATCAAAGAGGGCTCAGCGACTTGAAATCAGAATTCACAGCTCCAATCTTGCATTCTTAAAAAGAAAACAAAACAAATAAAAAGCAAATAAGGTACTCAAATGAAAGCAATAAAAAGAAATTGAAACAACAAAGAACTAAAATGAAAGGATAAGATTGGGGT
>JANQAP020000572.1:333848-355702 GCA_026874005.2 Erythroxylum coriaceum
ACGCCACCCTCGCGGGGCACGGATTCGGATATCACTGTCGATATCGGGTTCGGGTTCGGTGGGAGTGGGGTGTTACAGGACTAATAACCCAACCACTTATGTAGAAGGCCTTATGATGAAGGTAGTCACTTTTTTTGTATATATCAATTTTGTTTATTTTGATATTATCTTTCCTTATATTGTTTTAAATTTATATATTGATACAGCCACGGATATTGATGCAAAGGTGACTAGTCATACATATACTCATAATAATTAATCATATGAACATTATTTTGATAAAATATTAAATGATAAAGGTATATTTAATTATTTATTAATTATTACCGTATGCTTAATATTCCTTTAATTTTAATATTACAGTATGAAATATAATGTTTTTACATATAGAAAAAGTGATGCAAACTATTAGTAATCCTGACTACAATGATTGGTTGCTCTCTTTATCTCTCTAGTCCCTATTCTCCTTAGTATGCAATCTCCACTCTTAGTCTCTCAGAGTCTCAAACTTCCAGTCAAAAACATTATTTCATAATTTTATACTGATTTTTTGTAAATTGTATCAATTAAAAATTTTGGATAGTTATTTTTATAAGTTATGTCATTAATTAATGAAATTTATTTGTAACTTCAATTAATTGAATTGATCACTTTAATTATAATGATTTTCTTTTGTTTATTATAATCTTATCCACCTTTATTAATGAATTTAGTTTCATCTTATTCATTTGATCAATAATGTATGTTTTATATATTCATTCATTATAAAATGACCTTATTGTGCTATTGCTTATGATAGCCTTTGGCATCCAAACCTAGAAAGGATGTTAGATTTGATAAAAAATACAACTTTAGCATCATTAGTTTTGATGGTTTTAGCTTCTTCCCACTTGGAGACAAAATCAACTATAAGTAGAATATAATAAAAACTAAAAGACGGAGGAAAAGGTCACATAAAATCAATACCCTAAACATTAAAATTTTAACAGATAAGAATGGGAGTTTATGGCATTTGTTTTTATGAGACAAGTTACCTAATCATTAGGACCTATTGCAAGACTTACAAAAGATATACGCATCTTTAAATAATGAAGGCCAATAAAAACCACTCTCTAAAACAATATAGGTAGTCCTTTTAACCTCAAAGTGTCATCTACAAGTATATGAGTGGCAAAAGGCTAAGATAGAAGGTGTCTCGCTCTCAGGCACACACCTTCTTATGACTTGATCTGTACAGTGCCTCCATAGGTAAGGATCGTCCCACAAGTAGTACTTGGCTTCACTCTTCAATTTATCCATTTAAGTGTTTGAAAAACTAATAAGTAATTTATTAGTAACTAAAAATTCACAATATCTGTATATCATAGGGGTGTCAAATCAGTGAAAAATAACTCTTCATCTAGAAATGTTTCTTTTAGGGGGATATCACTTTCCTTTCTGATCAAGCAACTGAGGTGATTAGCAACCATGTTTTTCCCCCCCTTCTTATCTCTTATTTCAACATCAAATTCTTAAAGGAGGAGAATCCATCTTATCAACCTCAACTTTGCTTTTTTCTTAATAAGCAAATATCTTAAAGTTGTATAATCGAAGTAAAAGATAATCTTGGCACCTAATAAGTATGTTCAAAATTTTTCCAAAGTAAACATAACATATAAAGGTTCTTTTTTAAATTGTAGAATAATTTAATTAGGTTGGACTTAAAGTTTCTATAGTATAATAGATGGTATGTGCAGCTTTACCCACTCTTTGTCCTAAAACCGCTCCTATTGCGTAATCACTTGTATCACACATGATCTCGAAAGGACGGTTCCAATTTGGAGGCTGAATTACTGGTGGGGATGTCAAGAGCTCCTTTAGTCTATTAAAAGCCTCCTTGTACTTATCATCGAACTCAAAAGAGACATCTTGTTGTATCAACTTGCACAAAGGTGAGGCTATCTTCGAGAAATCCTTATGAACCTGCTGTAAAAGCCTGTATGGTCAAGAAAAGAATAAACTTCCCACACATTTAAGGGATAAGGCAAGGAAGAAATAAGATCAATTTTAGACTTGTCTATCTCTATACCCTTAGAAGATATAACATGTTCGAGAACTATACCTTGATCTACTATAAAATGGCATTTTTCCTCATTATGTATAAGGTTAGTTTCAATACATCTTTCCAAGATAAGTGTAAGATTCTCTGAGAAAGCATCAAAAGAGAAACCACTATAGTAATCCATGAATGCCTTTATGATCTTCTCAACATACTCAGAGAAAATGCTCACCATGCATCTTTGGAAAGTGGTGGGTGCATTACACAATTCGAATAGCATCTTTTAGCAAGTAAATGTACCAAATGGGTATGTAAAATTTGTCTTTTCTTAGTCCTCTGGTGCAATTGGGATCTGAAGATAACCTAAAAATCTATTTAGAAAATAATAATATTCATATCCAGGCAATCTTTCAAGCATTTGATCAGTAAAGGGAAGGAGAAAATGGTCTTTACACGTTGACACATTCAATTTTCTATAGTCAATACATACTTGCCACTCAGTTTGTACTTAGGTGGGAACTAATTTACCTTCCTAAATAGCCACGACGATGATTCCAGATTTCTTTGTAACCATTGGAACTGGACTTACCCCCTTACTATTAGAGATAGGTTAAATGACATCAAGAAGCTTCAACACTTCCTTCTTCACTACTTCCTTCATTGGAGGATTCAACCTACATTGTGCTTGCTTGGTAAGCTTAGCATGCTCCTCCAAAAAAATGTGATGCATGTATATAAAATGGCTTATTCCTTGAATATCTACAATTGTCCATCCAATAGACTTCTTACGCTCTCTCAACATTTGAACTAGTTTTTCTTCTTCATCAGAAGTGAACATTGCCTAAATAATGACTGGAATGGTCTATTTATCTCCTAAATATGCATACTTCAGGTGGGTGGGCAATAGTTTCAGTTCCATATCAGGTACCTACATATCAAAAGGTAGCAACCTCTGATAAGATTTAGATAACTGTATAGAAGCCATTTATACCTTATTAGAGAGGTTTCCAAAAACTACAAGGTAGTCGCCATCTCAATCAGTTGTTCTCCTAACTCAATATTATTTAGTGATTTTCTGATTCCAGGTGCTCAGTCAAAATTGCTTTTAATTAATCTTCACAGCTTAATTTAAGCATTTCCTACATTAAGGGATCAATCACATCAACAGAGTAAATAGATTGATCATCCTAAGGGTGTTTCATTACATCAAAAACATTGAAATGAATTACTTCCCTATCAAATTCCATTATGAGGATGCCCTTATAAACATCTATCTTAGTTTGGGTTGTACTAAGAAACAGTTCCCCTAATAAGATAGGTGTAGGATTTTATAAGGTTTCATCATTCATATCCACTACATAAAAATTTGTAGGAAACACCAACTTATTTACCTACACCAATACATCCTTAACTACTGCATCAGGGTAAGCATTAGTATAATAAGTAAATTGTATGATAAAACTAATCTCTTTTAAAGGGCCTAAATTTATGGAAGCATAAATAGAAAGAGGCATAACATTGATTAACACTCCTAAATCTAGCATAGCTCTCTTAATCATAGTATTACCAAATCTTACGAGCAATGGTAAACATATCTAGATCTCTGCATTTCTAGGTATTTTCTTCTTGAAGACCGCATAAATGTTCTCACCCGTGATTACTTTCTTACCACCTCTTAGCCTCCTTTTATTGGTATACAATTCCTTAAGGAATTTTACATACCTAGGCATGTATTTGATTGCATTTAGCAAACGAGTGTTCACTCCACCTTTACCTGTGCCTGTCCGATAATAACTTGTCTAACAAAAGACATTAGCTCATTTAAATGATGTTCAATGGATGAAGTAATTACCTCCTTTATACGACGAACATCAATGTGGTTTCCAAATTGTTAGGTGTTTATAGTCATGCACTCAATTAAAGTTTTAGCCTCTATGGGAGTCTTTTCACATAGTGCCCCATCACTCGTTGCATCAATCAAGCTCTTTTCCATAAGTAACAATCCCTTATAGAAGTATTGGATGAGGAGTTACTCTGAAATATTATGGTAAGGACAACTAACTCACAACTTCTTGAAGCATTCCCAATACTCATAAAGGGACTCTTCGTTGTGTTACTTTATCCCTCATATCTTTTTTCTTACATTGGCTATCTTCGATGTTAGAAAATATTTCTTCAAAAACAGCCTCTTCATTTTAGTCCAAGTGTTAATGCTCCCAAATAGGAAAATCAAATAGTCAGTCCTTTGCTACACCCTTCAGTGAGAATGGGAAAGCCGTTAATACGATCTGCTTGTCTATCACCACTGTAGGTTTCATACTTAGACAAACCACATCAAGTTTCTTA
Source organism: Erythroxylum coriaceum (assembly GCA_026874005.2). NCBI lineage: Eukaryota > Viridiplantae > Streptophyta > Magnoliopsida > Malpighiales > Erythroxylaceae > Erythroxylum > Erythroxylum coriaceum. Next base: position 338,233 of record JANQAP020000572.1, read on the forward strand.
AGATTCTTGTGTGCATCCTTAACTACAAGTCAATGAAAATTAGACAAAAGATGGATTAAGCCAGACTTAAGTTCAAAAGTGACATGGTTAACAAAATTAGAAAAAGTAATGCATAATGGTCTTTGAGTTAAATTTGGTGTAGCCAACTATCTTAATGTTCTGAGATTGGCCATTGTTTTGTTAAATTTAAGCTGTTGTTGTACTTTTAGAGTTGTTCTGGTCTCCCTTCGCAACCTTTGTAATATCCTTTCGATCTTTGAATCAAAATGTACAAGTTCTTAATGAGGAGATCTCATTTACCATACACCAATACTAGCAAACATGAAATGATTAAGAAATAAATGAAAAATTGATTATAAACAAATATATTTACAAAACACCATTTAAAGTCAAAAACAAAAATTAACTATGACACCAAAATTCTTAATACATTTTGAACACACATAAAAAATAAAACCTACCTTTAACCACTAAAATTTATAGCAGTGGTGAGTAGGGATCGTATCCACAAGGAGTCTTTGTGTAACTTTTGTCATGAAAAGAATCGGTGTTTAAGATATGGGGAGAGTTTGGTTTGAATCGATAAACTAAATAAAGAAAATTTAAACTAATGAAAGTATTTCAAATTAAACATTATAAAAGTGAGAAATTTGATAAATGAGTTAGACTCCGATTCTCGATTCAATCTCGGACTATACATAAAAAAGAATACTTCATCGTTTTATTGTTCTCATACCTCTTTGAGAAACTATTAATCGTAGGTTAGTAATAAGTTCTGTTAACCCCAATTTTTTCTTAGGTCGTATTTAATCAAAATAATAATTTTAATTAAACCTAGCTATCAAACAACCTAGAATAAGCTCTCTAGACTTAATAGGAAAGCCACATTATGAACTAGGAAAACAAATTAATCTAGGCAACAACCACACAAGCTCAAGTCATTTAACCTATGTTATATTATTCTTAATGATTCATCACCATTAGTTTACCACAAATAAATCAAAATTACAATTATTACATATTGTATTCTAGATTTTGAAAATGAGTTCATACAAAAATGATCTATTGAAAGAGTTTAAATCATTCTTACATGAATACCCAAAACAATAAGCAAAGAATAACATAAATAGTTTCTAGAGAGAGAATCAACAATACAAGATGAAAGGAAGCCCAAATGTGATCTTTGGCCTTAATTTCTCCTCAAAATTGGAAGGAAGAAAGCTAACTATCTATGGATCTCAAAAAGGTATGTATTCTACCTACTTACGTACTTTTAAAGTGATTCATACCATCTTTAGTCATTTGAATGTCTATTTATAGCAAAAATTAGGATTCTAGGGAGATACCCGGCTGTATATCAAACCGTGTATGTTAAAATTTACCCAATCCGTATTTATACAAAACCCAGGTGAGAAAGATAGCCTAATACACAATCATGTATCTCACTCAGTCAGTCATGTAAGTTGTAGAGGTTTATTGAAACTTCATTTCTTTCATTTTCTTGTCTCGTCTTCCTGCTAATTCATCTCCTTCTTGTTCCACAAAGGAAAATAAGGTTGAACATCAAAAGGATGGTTCATAGGATGTGCTTTTAGCCCATTTTGGTTATTGTGCTTCCAACTTGTACCTAAGACCAAATATAAACCAAAATGAATGTCTTAAGCATTTCATAACATTAATCACTAAGTAGTAAGGAGTGAATATATAAACAATCAAGCACACATCAATAATAAAAAATAAAATCAAGTTATAAAATTAAATATGACTCTAATATCTCTATTAGAAAACTAAGGTGGGATCTAATCCAACATGCAGTGAAATAAGAATGAAACTTATTAATATTATCATCCATGTCATTTGTTATAGTATAGTTGAAAGTGCTTATTATGTATAAATTTGAAATATTTAGGTATATATGGCTTTCAATCCCATCATCGGTAACCAATAGCCACTTCCTTCTCTCAGCTTTTACTACCACCAATAAAAAATCTCTTTGAAAAACCCAAATCAAAGAAAGGGAGCAACTAGTAAAGAGAAAGAGATCAACAGAATCCTAGAAATATGAAAACCCACTTGGTTTCTCAATCAACTGAGACCTATCCTTATATAATTTAGCTATATGACTTATGACTCAAGTAAATAAATGATAATAGTATTAAATAAGCATTGGGGGAGCGAGAGAGAGAGAGAGAGAGAGAGAGAGAGAGAGAGAGAATTTGTGGTTATTAAGAGTTAACTAACATAGATCAAGAAATTCAATTCAAGGTCATTCATTTCAATTTTTAGATTTTAATCAATTTAGTTCGATTTTAGGATTAGGATTAGGATTTTAATCTTAATTCTAAAATTCATATCAATAACAACAAAACATAAGATCAAGTTATATAATTAAAGATGATGTTAATACCATTAATAAAATATTAGGGGGATTTGATCCAACACACAGTGGAATAAGAACGAAACTTTTTTTGATTTTTTGAAAGCTAAAATCACTTTAAATTCTATACATTATTAACGTATGACCACAATAAAAATTGAATCACAAAATTTGTACCTTATTGTGTACCTTAATCTTTTTTTTTTAGTTTCCTTCCTATTCCTTAAATTGGTTCATCATAGCCGCCATAGTTGCACATTTCTCCAACCTTTAATGGTATCCATACGAACAAGTTAAAAGAACTCTATAAGTGGTGTATAGAAGAGTAAGCAAGAAGTGATAGTTCATTTAAAGCCTAAATCTATTTATAATAATGTTGAACCTTTTAATAATTTAATTGAAATAAAATTTTAATTTTAATTGAACTTTAATTTAAATTATAATTAATTCTAATTAAATACTAATTAAGTTAAAATAAGATTTGATATCTCATATTGGTTTTTTATTAAATATACCATATTTAACCTTTAGAGTTTTTCAAGTCCAACTTGATTAAAATTACCTTTCTCTCATTAATCATTCTTTATAATAATCTATTAAATTCCTAGATATGTTGGCAATGAATATGAACTAACAGGCCCCTATCTTGAAATGACTAGGTGGCCTGCTCGGCACTCTACGGTGACCTTCAGTCAATATATGATCCAATTGGAAAGTTCCCGTAGAGCTAAGCCTATTGCCTTTTTTAATCAAAAAGCTTTTAACGTATCATAAAAAGATATAAGCAGTAGAGTTTTTTTTAATTTTTTTAGTTTAAATCATTTTTATTAAAAATTTCGACATTATAATGACTATATTTTGACCTTCCCAAAATTTTCAAGCCTCTGTAAACGTTCAAAAATATTTCTATAATCATCTCAAAATACCCACTACAAATTTTCGAATCTAAGGCCATTCATAAGTAATCTCAACAATCTCTTTAATAATCTTAAAAATAAAATTAGAAATATTTAAGCATTTAAAACATTCATATACACGCGTTCTTTACACAAAATATAGTCTAAAACATATTTATGAAAATGCAAATGTTCCCAAAAACATTTACAAGGTAAAAATGCCTACACAGTAGCACGTGACAAAGTTGACTAGTCATGAGGTGGAATCCCTGTTGTTGAAGCCTTAAGCGTGCACCTAGGAGGTTTCATTTAAAAACAGAAAAGAGAGTATAAACTAAACGAGCTCAGTGAGTGCTAAATTTTTCTATTCAAACAATACTTAACAATTTAAACCTCTCTAAAACAAATTCATCTCAGTTCATATAATTCAATTCTCATATGAAACATATATGCTTCCTGAAATCAAGTTTCTCAAATTGGTTTCCAAATAAATAGTGGTGGCATTAAAATTTTCATGAATTTCTGACACGACATAGCATATCACTAACCTCTTTGCTATATGGTACCCTTAGGCATAAAATCACGGAGTTTGTTCTACATCACTTATCCGTGACTGGTTAATCACTAGTGATGGAGCTAGTTCTACATCACATATTTACACTAGGATAACCACTAGACATCAGTAGTTACTGAGCTAGTTCTGCATCGTTTACCCATAACTAGTCAACCACTAATTACAGAACTGGTTCTATATCGCTTACCTGTATTAGGTTAACCGCTATATACTGGTAATTACGAAGATGGTTCTACATCGCTTACCCATAACTAATTAACCACTAGTTATGAAGTTGGTTCTACATCGATTACCTGTACTGGGTTAACTGTTATACACCTATATAATAATATGTATAAAACCTATCAGTATACCATAGGCTAGAAACCATTTCCTTTTTGTCAACTAATAACATCATCTCAATGTAAACTCAAATCATATAAGATTTAACTGTCAAACTTCAATTCATATATTGCTAAAACATAAAATTATACTAGCAATATTCACATAAAACTCAATCAATATTCACTTCACGATAGAATAGAAATCATTTTCATAAAATCAATTTAAAGAACACTCACCGTTAAGCAACTTTATTTCCAAGCACACTCACGCGTTATTTGCCTTTCCTTTACCTACACAAGCACATTTCGCTTAGGCATTTATTTCCAAATTTAACATTATAAATTCGGTTAACCAAATTTATAATGATAATGTCTTATTTTTTAATTTGGAAATAAATGCCTAAACGAAATGTGTTTGTAATTGAATTCGAGATAAGTATTTAATCGTGTAACACGTGCGCTAATCGTATTTTTGTTTAATACGGTAAGCTAACCTATTGTTCTCCATTTCCAATTCTAACTTCAAAAGTCACTTAAAACCATATTTTACCCATTCTAACTTATTAATTTCTTTAAAACACTATCTCACTCAATTTAATTCACCATATCATGGTCATGCATGATGAGTCACAGTTATGACTTATGTCTAGAATCTATACCTCCACTTGTTACTTATTTTTCACATATAAAATGTTCAAATTAGGCTTTAAGGTCTTCTAAATGTTTGTTTCCCTAAGTCTCTAGTTTCTATATCATTAAAAATCATGCCATTTTAACTTTTAAATCATTAAAAATGTACCAAATATCATAATATGTTTCAACACAGGGGCAGTATCAGGTTACCATTTTCAATCTCAAACTTTGATATCATTCATCTAGAATTAGGTCTAGGTTTATTCTACAGATTTTTAGTACTAAGTTTAGGTTTCATCTCTAATTGGAATCACTCAATTTAAAGATCTGTAGGTTGATTTATGAGCGAAACAATGGAATTGGTTTAAACTAACCTAAAATAGAATTCTACTACATGTTCCTCTTTTATTATATTTAGTCAATTCTATGTAAAGAAACACCAAAGTAACACCAAGAAACCACTGATCTTAAATACATCCTTCTCACTCAAAACAAACCTATAAAAATCAGAAATTTAGGTTAGGAAAACTTACCACTTTCTTTCTCTAATCTTTTGGGTAAATGATGAAAACTTAGGTTTGATCAAGGTTTCTCCAAATCTCCATCAAAACCCATCAACAATGGAAGCCCTCTTCTTCCTCTCTCCTTAGACGGCCTTTAATCTTGCTTCTCTTCTTTTCACTTTTCTTTCTCTCTCACACGTTTACCCTCTCAAACACTCTCACGGTTATGTTCAAATGAAGACAAAAGTCTTGCTTTATTTTTTTTAATGATCATTTAATGGATTCCACATTTCACCTTCCTGTTGGTTCTCTTCTAATGATTCATTCTTCCACTAACACCATGTAAAATGACCAAATTGCCCTTTAATGAATACCATAAAGACCAAATTGCCCTTTAATGCATTTAATTCACTAACTAAACGAATTAAATCCCAAAAATATTCCACAACTGTCTTATCATCAAATTAACCATAAAATACTCAAATTAGGGTCAATACTTATTGATTCGATGCTTTAAAAATTTTCAAATGGGTTTAAAATCATAAATACCCATTACTTTCAAAAAAGGGCATTTTAGTCGTAAACTTTCGAAACTCTCAAAATCTATCCTGTCAGACTCATTTTCTATCCATTTCAATATCATTAAACTCTAATACTTATTTCGGATATTTTTTATTATTTCAAAGTTGGGTCCCACAAAAATTTATTATTCATCTGAAAATACTATTCATCGAAAATAAAAAAATTTATTCAGTGAAAGGAAAGGTTCGGGGTTTTAAATGAACTATAACCTTAAATCATATTCAGGATTAGATATATTAAACTCCTTTAATTCTTTAATTCTCTGTTTAAATAATTTATATTCATAGATCAAGATTGATGTATACCAATGTATCATAACCATCAAATATTAAGAATAACAAAGTGATTGTGGCTAACCTTTTCATGCATTTTTTTTGGTATAATTTAATCCTTTCATCACATAATATTCTGATTAAATATGGAACATGGAATTAGTATCTACTGTTGTTGATACCTTAAAAAGAATTCATCCTATTTGGCCAAAAACTGAAAAAACCCAAATACTAAAGGTCCTAGAAGTCATTTAACTAGAGAATTCATGGACATGAGAATAAGTTGAGAAGTCCAAGATTTAAAAGGTCCATATAGTTGATAAAAATTGACATGTGCTTTCAAAACAGTAATGCATTGAGGCAGATAGTCAGGATGTGGATAAAAAGGGAAATAAAATGGAAGTTAAGTAGTTATAGGAAAACTGCTTGAGATTGTTGAAGTTGGGAGAATAGTGTGTGGTAGGCAGTTAACTAGAATGTGGGAAGTGGGAAAATCTACATGAGGAAGTTGAAGTTGGGAGATTTATGTAAATTCACCATCATCATTAGACAAAGGACATATCTAGATATACATATATACATACAAACAATCAGACTACCCCAACAAAAACAACTTATTCTTATTTCAGATTTTCTTTACATTGTGAACTAATCCCTATCATTATCTCAAATTTTCTTTATAGTTTATACTTTTATTTTTCCTAATCAAATCATCTTTTTAATTCAAGTCTTATTTCAACACTTTTTTAACATCTTGGTAGCTTTGAATTTCATTGTTAAGATTTCCAAAGCCTACTTATATCGTTAATAAGAAGTCAAGGATAAATTCTAATCATGTTCAGTTTCTACTAGTGAAATTATAGGGTCTTGTTATCAGTAGTAAGAGTTCTCATCATGTTCAGTTTCTGCTAGTGAAAGCAGCGTTACTTGATGGAACTGATTGATCTAGCCTTTGTTCTTCAAGTTTCGGGTTTTGTTTACAGATTTATAGTATTGACATCCAATAGTCATTTGATTTTAATTGTTTGAGTGGACGGGACACATTTAAGGCATTACATTTCCTTTCTTTTTCTTTCTACCTAGGAAAGGAGTTCCAATTTTACTATAACTTTAACAAACTCATGCAGATTTTTTTATTACGATAAAATGAAAATTTAAGGAAGAATTGAGTTGGTCCGCGAAACAAATTTTTTGTTTTTACTGGAGTTTTATGTTCATAAGTTATAAAGGAAATGCACATTCTTTTTATTTAATCTTTTTTATACTTTCAATTAATCATGCTAGGCAGCAATGTACTTAATGGTTTTTGACATACAGATTTAGTACTGATATCAACATGTACTGATCCCCAATTGCACCACAACTTAATAACAAGTCATTTAACTCTAGTGCTTGGTAAGTTGTGGCCCTTTTCAATAAGATAAATGTATTATGTTAATATCAGCTTTTAAAACTTTAAATGATAAAAATCATCAGTGGCTTTATAAGCATTAGTATGAACTTTTGAGTGTAGGTCCCAACACAAAATCGTTTCTCAAGCCTTCTGTTATAATCAGAAAAGAAACAAAGAAGCCGAAAGGCTTTTCACGATGAAGGCTCAAAAAATTTCTCTTTCTATCTTTTCAAAACCTTAAAACCAAAAGAGTCTATTTATATGAGTTTAATAAACCTGTACCCACTAGGAATAAAAAAAGACTCGTAAATCAAAACAAAATAGAAATTTTAATTTAATTATACTACATTGCCTCCCTTAAATTAAGTTTTCATACTTTACCATGCCAAGTAATTTCTTCAACTTCACAAATGTCTCCATCTTCAATGCCTTGGTAAAAAAGTCCGCCACTTGCTCCTCACTTTTGCAATAATCAATGACAATTTCTTTCTCACGAACCAAATCACGAATAAAGTGAAACTTGATATCAATATGCTTACTACGACCATGGAATACCTAATTTTTTGTCAACTCGATAGCAGACTTGCTATCACAAAAAATAGTAGTTTGTCCATCTTGCTTATGTTGAAGAAAACTAAGCATTCTCCTTAACCACAATGCTTAAGTGCCACTATTAGATGCCGCAATATACTTAGCCTCCGCTGTAGACAATGCAATGATCAGTTGTTTTTTTGAACTCCAAGAAAAAACACCTTACCCAATAAAAAAAGAATTACCGGAAGTACTCTTCCTCTCAATAATATCACCAGTCCAATCACTATCGGTGAACCCAAAAAGATAAACAGGCTCACCACTTGAATAAAAAATACCATCACTTTGAGTGCCTTTAATATATCTCAAAATTATCTTAGTTACCTGTAAGTGAAACTGTTGTGGATTGTCCATAAATCTGCTAATCATCTCAACACTAAAAGTAATATCTGCACTTGTGGCTGTCAAATACCTCAAACTTCCCACTAAACTTTTGAAGTAGGTAGGATCCACAAAATCTCCAATCCCATCTTTAGTCAAATACAATCTTTCTTTAGCTGGAATCAAGATTGGTTTAGCACCATCCATCTTGAACTTCTTCAAAACATCACCAGCATATTTCTTCTGACAAATAAAATTGCCTTCATCAGTCTGCAAAACCCCAATACCAAGGGAATAAGACATAAGATCCATGTCTGTCATCTCAAATTGTTGAATCATGGCCCCCCTAAATTTTGCAACGATCTTCGAGTTATTCCCAACAAAAATAAGATCATCAACATATAAACACACAATAACAACTACACCAGAAAAACTCTTCACATACAAAACATGATCAAAATGACACCGTTGAAAGCCACTATTAACAAAGAAAGAATAATTACAAGTATACCAGGCTCTCGGAGCTTGCTTCAAACCATAAAGAGCCTTCTTCAACCGATATACTTTATTCTCATGGCCTTTCTTCACAAATCCTACAGGTTGCTCAACATATACTTCTTCCTCAAGAACACCATTCAAAAAGGCAGACTTCACATCCATTTGATGAATTTTCCAATTATTCTGGGTAGCTAAGGAAATAATCAAACGAACAGTATCAAGCCGTGCAACAGGCGCAAATACCTCAAAATAGTCAATGCCAGGCTTCTGCTTGTAACCTTTAACAACCAACTGTGCCTTGTATCTATCAACATCTCCATTGGGCTTGTACTTTGTCTTATAAACCCACTTAACACCAATGGTTTCTTGCCACTTGGAAGATTAGTAAGCTCCCAAGTATTATTCTTTTCAATGGCAAGAATCTCTTCATCCATTGCATTCTTCCAATGATTCTCATGAATAACGTCATCAAAATGAATTGGGTCACAATCTGCAAAAGGAGCAAAATTAACAACATCTTCATCAGATACATTAGAAGAGTGACCATCAACCACATAATCTTTCAAACGAGCTGGCAATTGTTTCTATCTTTGTGGACGACTAGGTTAAGGAGAACTTTACTTAGTTGAAACATTCAACTGTTTTGGCTCCTCCGACTGATCAATCACATCATTTTCATCATAAAAATATGATGATTGTGGTGGATGACTCACTTCTGAATCTGACTCCTTTTGTGACCAATCCCAAGCACCTTGCTCATCAAAACTGGCATCTCTACTTATAATAATTTTCTTGGTCACTGGGTTAATCAACTTATACCCCTTAGTCTTCAAACTGTAGCTAATAAAAATACATTTTTCTACCTTATCATCAAGCTTCTTCCTGATAGCATCTGGAACATGTGCATATGCCAAACAACCAAATACTCTAAGATGAGAGATATTTGTCTTTTTACCACTCCAAATCTTATATGGAGTCTTCCCACCATTGCATCTAGTAGGACACCTGTTCAACACATGAAAAGCACAAGAAACTTCTTCAGCCCAAAAACCTTTAGGCATTTGCTTTGCAGCTAACATCGACCGCACCATGTCCATCACTATTTTATTTTTCCTTTCTAATATGCCACTCTGCTAAGGAGTGTACATTGCTGTCAACTGATGCTTAATTCCATGTTGTGCCAAAAAATCATCACAAACTGTATACTCCGTGCCTCTATCAGTTCTCAAAATTTTAATGGGATGGCCACTTTGTTTCTCAACATAAACTTTAAAACTCTTAAACACATTATAAGCATCAGACTTATTCTTCAGAAAATAAACCTAGGCCTTTCTACTAAAATCATCAATGAAAGTAATAAAATACTTATTACCTCCATTAGAAGGAACCTCCACAGTGCACAAATCAGAATGTATTAACTCCAATAGTTGTCTAGCTCTCCAAGCCATGCCACTAGGAAATGGATCCTTGTGTTTCTCGCCCAAAATACAAGACTCATACTGACTATCATGAAAATTAATAGAGGGCATCCCCAAAACAACATTATTCTTGGCCAAATAATGCAAGCCACGAAATTGAAAATGCCTAAATCTCACGTGCCATAACCAAACGTCATCAAAAGTAGTGGAATTAAAACAAGGCATATTACCATAATTAATATTAAAAGCAAATAATAGATTATGGCTCATCTTTAACCTTGCAATTAGTCCCAAATGATTATCACAAATAGTACAAATACCATTCTTAAAATGAAAATCATAACCCTTCTCCTACAGCTGACCAAGGCTCAACAAATTGTGGTATAAACTGGGCACATAAAAAACTTCAGATATAAACTTCTTAGACCCATTTTTAGCAGGAATGGGAATCCTTCCTTTTCCAAGCACAGGGACCACATGATTATTTACATATTTCACCGAGCTTCTAAAAGATTCATCCAAATCAGAAAATATCTCCTTTTTTCCACACATGTGATTACTACAACCAGAATCCAAATACTATATATTACTTTTATTATTTTCACATCCAGCAGCAGAAAACAAAATCTCATTACCATCACCATTATTTTCAACTACTTGAGCTTGTACTGTATTATTCGATTTAGAACTCCAATAATTATTTTCAAGGTGGCCAATTTTTCCTCAATTATAACACTTAGGCTTCCATGAATGATTATTATTATTGGAGTTATTAAAATTACCTCTGCCACGACCTCCTCTGCCACATCCCTGGAAATTAGCTCTGCCTCTACGATCACATCCACGTCCATGTCCACGACCACCAAAACTGACACCATTTGAAGTGTCTCCACTACTCTTATCTTTAATAGGCTGAATCTACAATGTCTGCAAAGCCTTTTATGTGGACTCCTTTTTTGGAACATCATCAGCTTTACCATTGATTCGATTTTCATGAAAAAGCAAAGAACCCGACAATTCTTCAATGGATAAGGTAGCCAAATCTTTTGTCTCTTGAATAATGGCAACTATGTGATCAAACTTCATTGGTAAGGAATTCAACACCTTTGTAACAAAATCCACATCTTGTAACTCCGATCCATTAAGCGACATCTCATTCTTGATCCCAGTTAAGTGGGATAGATAAGTTTCAATGCTTTCCAACATATCCATGATGCACAATTCAAACTATCTCTTCAGCATCAACAAATTATTCTGCTGCACCCTGTCAACACCTTGGTATGTTTTGGCCAAAATATCCCATGCCTGCTTTGCGGTTTCGGAAGTAGAAATTTTTCCAAATATCGTCATGTCAATAGCCTGGTGTATTTGTGCCAACGCCATACTATTATTCTTCTTCTCATTGTTATTTGAATTCTTTGCCAAATAATTCTTGATATATATAATAAATCATGAGAAGACAGATGTGTTTTCATCTGGATTTTCCAAAAATTATAGTCCTGCTTGCTTTTCAATTTTGGTACCAAACAAGTGATAGTGTTTCTATTTGCCATAACTCCCAAAACCAAAGCTCGCAGAGGAGGGATGAAGAGGATAAGTGGGCTGATATACAAGGAGATCCATGGGTTCAGAAAATATTCCTAAAGAACGAAATTAGAGACGTAGTGACTTACACAGAGCATGCTAGGAGGAAGACAGTGACTGTAATGGATGTGGTTTCCTGTGCTCTGATGTCATATGTAGGTCCCAACACAAAATCGTTTCTCAATTCTTCTGTTATAATAAGAAAAGAAATAAAGAAGCTGAAAGGCTTTTCACGATGGAGGCTCAAAAACTTTCTCTTTCTATCCTTTCAAAACCTTACAACCAAAAACCTAGACCCACTAGGAATAAAAAACAACTCATAAATCAAAACAAAATAGAAAATTTAATTTAATTATGCTACATTGAGTGATCCTCGGGTTTTTATTTTCAATTATTTCTTTATTTGAGAAATCCTAAGGCGATATTTGTAGATAAATGATTATGATTGTTGTTCTTTCATATATATACTTAGAATAATATAGTGAAGGATAATTATATTATATATATATATATATATTATTTTACAATTAAATAGGAAAATAATATTTTCCTATTTAATTGTAAAATAATTACATTATTGCTATTAATTTTATCAAACATTTAAATATTTTCAAAATATGAGTAAATTAATTGATAAAATGTAATTGGAATAACACAGTTCATTACCAATATCAATTTAGTTAAATGATTTATATAAATTTTCAGACCTTTAGTATTTTTGTCAATTAATATATACTTTAAAATTTATAAATTTTAGAAAAGAAAAGTAGAAAAGTAAGTTCTTGCTATCTGACGTGAGGAGTCAGATATCAGATCCCCATATCACATCATATCATGTGCATGAACAAAACAGAGAGCACCATGTTCATTTTGGAACAAACACAATACCCTGAATTGAATCCTCTTCGTCTTCTTCTTTCATATCCAGTGCCTCTTTCATTCAATTTCAACCATCCAAACAAGAAATCCCCCATCATCATCAATGATAGAACTGAAGAGGGAAGTACAGGTCTCCACATTGCCAGATCTCACAAAATCCAGACTCCCTCATGCTCATGCCCACCACCGGCGATCCCACTCGGAGGTCCACTTTCGGATCCCGAACCCTGACCGATTTAGTTCTTTCGATGAAGACGGTGACCTCTTCTCCACCTACATGGACGTGGAGAAACTTGGATCCATAGGTCGCACTTCTCCTCCGAATAATCCCGACAATGCCAGTCTTCCTCTCACTGACAACGATAATAATGTTAAGCCCAGGCATCGCTATAGCAATTCCGCTGACGGGTCTTCTATTCTCGAGTCTATTGAGGCAAAGAAAACTATGGCTCCTGACAAATTGGCTGAGTTGTGGAATATCGATCCCAAACGTGCCAAAAGGTTCTTCCTTTACTACAGATATAAAAGAGTTGCTGAATTTACTTTTCAATAACCGTACTCCATTGAATCCTGAAATGAGTTTTCTATCTTGAAGTTACTTTATTTAGTCCCGATGATCTGTGTTAGGATTATTGCTAATCGACAGTCTGCTGCTCGTTCCAAGGAGAGGAAAGCCCGCTATATTTCAGAACTTGAAAGAAAAGTGCAGACTCTTCAGACTGAAGCAACTACTCTTTCTGCACAACTCACGTTATTTCAGGTTTAACAATAGCAGCTACTCTTTCTATAATCAGCCTCTCAGTTCATTTCCATTTTCTTCTAGACATAATAGTAATAACGGCTTGTTATTTTCTAATATATCATTCACTTTTTTTGCTCTTTCTCTCTGTTTCAGAGAGACACAACAAATCTGAGTAATGAAAACACAGAACTTAAGCTTCGGTTACAAGCTATGGCACAGCAAGCTCAATTACGTGATGGTATGTCCCAACCTTGCTTTGTTTTTACAAATTTAATATCTTGCGTATCGGGTGACTTAATTATGAAACTGAAGCATTTTGTTTTGAGACATCAAGGTTATGTCGGTTTGATTGACTATTTCATGTTATTCTGCCCCTGGACCTATCTTACAGATTGTCTGAATCAATGTGAATGGTAATGCTACCTCTATTTTGGGGGAACAGTTATTCATTGTCTTTGATCAATTGCTGCACCACATAGAATATACGAATTTGAGGTCCTTGTTCTTGCATGATTCGTTTGTATGTCAGAAGTTGTGTCTTACAGCTTTACAAAATTTCCATCTCTGATACACAGTTCTGAATGAAACATTGAAGACGGAGGTAGAGAGACTTAAGATTGCCACCGGAGAAATGACAACCCCAGCAGATACGTATGATTTCGGAATGCACCACATCCCCTACAACCAATCTCCCTTCTTTTCACACCAGCAGCATTCTGAAACCCACAATGAGGGGAAGTCAGTATTTAATTCTTTCCAGCCTGACGTGTCTAGTTGTCCTCAGCCTCTTAGAGCTTCATCTCAATCACATGCTGTCTCGGAGAATTTTCCACTTGACCCCCTCGGACGAGTACGGGGGCTTGATATCGGTAGTAGAAGGTCTCTTCTGGTTAAATATGAAGCACCCTCGATTTCTGCTACTGAAAGCAGCAGTGCTTGAGTTACATTTTGACAATTCACCCTTGAGTGGTGCCACGCCTGTTTCTTCAAGTGTTTATAAATTGACCGTATTGACCACCCAAATCCGTTTAGTTTTATTCTTTTATTGTGAATGGAAGTTCAGTGATTGATTTAACAGATTATTAACGTATTCGTGATGTTCAAGTTAAATTCAGCTTTAGAAGTGGAATAGAAGCTTGATTCCTGGCAGGAATGCGTATTTTCATGCTTAGTTAGTTCCTCAGCAAACATTTATTTGTTTCACTCTCATGTCTGATTAATGGATGATCATAGTTTGAGCTCCTCAACTAATTGTAGTTCCTTATTTTTATGGGGTTTCGTCTTTTGTTTGGGCATTCAATTGTGTTTAGGAAGTGAAATGGGCTCCCACAGTGAGAGGTTCTGGACTTATGTAGCATCGTATTCATATTCATCCTTTTATTTTTTCTTTTCCAAGCCTGGTTCGCTTTCCATTTTACTTTATTGCTAACTGCAGACAGCGTCTCTATCTCTGTCTCTCTCTTTCTCGCTCTGTCTTTGTAGGTGCGAAAAGAGGAAAATTTGCATTTAAAAAAAACTGGAACTTGATAGGACCTTTGGTCGATCTTCATTTGCAAACGGTACAATCCCCCTGGAGTTTTTCAATTCTAGCTTCCGAACTCTTATCTAGGCTAGATAAAGTTTAGAAGTCATAAAGCAGCTTTCAAATCGGTTTTTCTGTTATGGGCCAAAAAGGCCAGCCACCAAATGTAATGATTCACACAAAGAACCACGTTGAACTTAGACCTCCAACATAGATCGAACTATTCAACCCCCGCCCCGCCATGTTTGATAAGACTTGACCAGTACTATCTGCCAGTGGGCCTAGGCGACATGTACTATTAGTTGTTGGCTTGAAACTCATAATACCGTAAGAGAGGAGGAGGCAAGTGCATTTAACTCCCTTCCTTACAGTGGTTATGGTGTTGCCAAACCGCCAAATGTGTCATTAAATTTCACATGGTAGGGATCCTAAAACTTGGAATTTCGGATATTAGTGGATGCCCTAAGGTAGCAGCTTATTGACTACCTAAATATTGAAAGCAACTTTGGGAGACCACTCTCAGACAATGGTCCATTGCATGCTGGGCGTCTGTTTAATGATTCAAGTAGGAATAACACACAAATCCTTCTGCACGGGCATGGCACTTCGCCTATTGACCCAACAAACAACATTTAGATAAAATCCACACGCCTTTTCTGAGTTTATCAATTTCAATTTTCGAATAACTAAAATTTATTATCTGTATAATATAGTATATCAAAAGACAGTAACACTTAATGGAATTTTGTTCCCCAGAAATGCAACTCCTCGTTGTTTTGGCTCAATATGGTTTATACTTTGTGATGCCCTACGATATCAAGCAATAACCAAATATAGACCTTTTCTTCCACAAAGAATCTCCATTTCTTGAATGCGTAAAAGACTCCCATCCTCCTCCGACTCATTCAGACTTTAACTGCACTAGTCAAAATTATAGTTTGAACTTTGAAACATAAAAGCTTCATCTTTTGGTCTCCTATTCCATTGTATGCAAAGTCATTAAATACAAACTAAAAGGAAAGAAAGAGATCAAATCTAAGATTAGTTGAAATTAAAGTAACTGAAGGGTCGAGCTTAGTTCCCTCTTAGCAATGTGTTGCTTGTAATTAAGTTTATCTTAACCTTACTTATACAATGACGTAGAGGTTTTTTTTTCTTTCTGAATTGGATATTCGACCGTGAAAAGGGGATGGGGACCCGTGAAGCCCGGGACTTGGCATGTGCTTCTAACGTGGTAGGTCCATCCTCGTACAACCTAATCAAAAACTTATTGATAACAATTTCAACAAAATCAATTCCTTCCCATTTCTTTTCCGAACGATAAAATGATCAACGACTCAACTGAAATCCAACATCTATCGACAGCTGTGTATCCCTGTTATTTAGTTAGTAACTTCCTACTTACTTACAAAGATTTGATAGTGATGATAGTGATATTATAACAAACACCAGCAGATTATTTTGTCCTTAATCACTAATGTATCATATGGAATCTTATCGCGATCATATGCAATGTCATGTTTTATGACAAAGTAATCAACCTAGAAATGATTATTAATATCGCTATCCGTTTACAGTTATGCCTTTGTTCATGCCTTTCTTCTACGAATTACACTCACCTTTTCATATTGCATGTCATCGGTTTTTATTATCACACACTTGCTCTATTGATCTTTTGAGTTTATTTATAAATGCATGATTATATGGCAAAGGGGATAAAAAGAATAACAGAATTTGGGTTCCAATACCGAATAGTAGATAGAAGTTTTAACTCTAACAATCCCGAGTCCAACTAAAGCCCAAATTCCATCGGTCATCACATTTGTGAAAACATGATTCGATCAACGATTTGACGCTACGACCTACCAAGTTGGACCTTCGATTTCATAACCCTTAATCAAAGGCCTAAAGACATGCATGTCAAATTGCGCGATATCAGGCAATCAATTTGATACCGACCAAGAACTCTACACACACACACAGACCATCAGTAGCCATCACCATCAGGAACACTTTATTATTTATGTGTTTATTTCTGTTTTGACAAAAGGATTGTGGTACGTAAATCTATAAAGGAAAAATAAAGAAAAGAAAAGATCACCAAGGGATGCAACAAAACGGTAAATAAATGCATGTGCATGGTGGGGTCGAATTCTACAGCCTGCTTAATAGTCTACCTTAGTACATTTGCATGTGATTTTTTATTCTTGTAAACGACCCCAAAATCTACGTATGACTTTGAATTATTCATCTATTTTCTTCTTCTTCTTCTTCTTTTTTTTTTCGGTGGTGACGGCTCTTTTCTTCTTCTAACATGGCTTCAAGTGTTTCCTAGCTTGTCTGTTCTTATAATAATACCAAT
>JANQAP020000572.1:378151-390985 GCA_026874005.2 Erythroxylum coriaceum
TTTGTTATGCATTTTGTGTTAAATTGAGTGTTGAGTATGCATTTAGGGTTTAATTAGATTAGTTTTTATGTTTAAGTATTTTTATGGGTTAATTTGAACCTTAGAGCTTAAATTGTATATTTTTGAGGTACCTTGATGTGTGTGTTAGTGTTGCAGGGTAAACAGGGAAGAACGGTGAAAATCTGAAGAGTTTCGGGCTAAAAGACACAGGCCACGATCGTGCACAGTGGCCACGATCGTGACATAAAAGGAAGAGTCAGAGGCAGCCAGGCCACGATCGTGCACTAGGAGCTACGATCGTGATAGAGAGCATCAAGTTAGGTCACAATCGTGCACTTCAGGCCATGATCATAACAGAAAGGAAAAAGTGCCGGCCACGATCTTGCCCTGCATTGGGCTGACACAAAAAATCAAAATTTGAGTAATTTTTTGGACCGTTTCAACCCCGAGTTTGACCTAGGGCCTCCACAGAATAAATAGAACATGATGTGACAGCCACCAGCAGACATTAGAGAGACGAGAGAATTGAGTAAAAGAGAGATTTTGTCGAAAATTCGAGAGAGATCTAGATAGAGATCAGGCGATCGAGGAAGGAGATAAAGGAAGAGAGGCACAAAGACACGCTTGACGTGACAACTTCCTGGAATAGATGGTTTCTCGCAATTGCGACCTTCGAGATCCATTTTAACAGTATTTTCTAGTTTTTATTTCGATTTCAATGATGTATGAAATTTGGAGATTGATTAGAAATACTATTGTTGAGTGTTGATTTTTCTGTCTAAACTCACCTTCGAGCTTTTGTTCTTGAGATTAATAAAATTTATTTGATTATGTTATTATTCGATTTAATTGTGATTCAATTTGATTATTCATAACTTGGCAATAAACTAAGAGGGTGAGCCGGTGAAAATCATCGATTTAGGTTAACGAGAGTTAGGTAAATTGATAGGTAGAGAGTTGAATCAAATCAGTAAAGTCGTGTAACGAGAGATCGAGTATAGATTCCCGGTAGGTTAATAGACAACGTTAGAACTAATTTAGGTTTTGGGCTAATTGCGGATCGAGAGATCGCAATTTCCATAATTTGAATTAGGGATTATTAATTAGGGTTAAGAATTATAACTAGAGAGAGAGTAATTCACCCTAGGATCATTTAGGCCAGTTAAATTGGAAATTACATAATTGGGTAGATTTTCTTTAATTTCGAATAAATTCCCCCTTTCTCTCAATTGATCACTTCTAAGTTGAAAATCGGATTATTTGTGTGAGTTGGCTTTTGTTCATTCTTTTGGTGCTTTAATTTCTCATATTTGATTATTGATTAATTTTAATTTCTGCAGTAGTGGTTTAATTAGGTATTACGAACTTAGTTGTCGTGAGAATTTTAGGACTAGTTCCCTTTTTCATGGGATCGACACCTTAGGTACTACGCAAACGACTCATGCACTTGTGGAATTTACCAAGGTTTTAAATAGTAAAACTTAGCGCATGTAACCTCGGGCGAACACCAGGCACCAAGGAACTGCTATGAGAGGTGGCTTAAGTTGGAGCCCAACTTTAACAAAGGTAATCAATAGCGAAGAGTTTAACGAATGTCCAACCAAGAGCTTGTGCTTCTAGTGTGATGAGAGGGACATACCGAGCTACTGATGTAATAGGAAACAACTATAATTATTCATGGTTAAGGGGGATATTGAGACTGAAGAGGAACTTAGCGAGTCGAGTAAGGAAATTATTGGAGAACAACAATACCTTAACGTCTCTTTCCAGGTGATAATTGAGGGAACCAATGAAGAAGAATGCAAGCAAATGCAAGTAATTGGATACCATAAGAGGAAGCTTATACAGGTATTAATAGATAATTGGAACACTCACAACTTCCTAGATGAAGCTCTAGCTAGAAAAAGTCAAGACCAACTGGAGGAAATTCCAAGAATCCAAATTATCGTAAGGGGAGGTCTTAGGTTGAGCTGTCATGGAGCATGCAAAGATGTCCTCTTTGACATATGCCTTGGTGAGTCCTCTAAGAAGCTGCGACATCATCTTAAGAGGGCAATGGTTAATTAACCTCAATGATGTCATATGCAATTTCAAGACTGCCATAAGGTTTACTTGGGAAGGAAAGCTAGTGAAATTGTCAAGAAGTGAGAAACAAGGTGCAAAGATGGTGTCTAGCAAAGGGTTAAACAAAATGTTGAAGGGGGAACGAGTAGGAAGACTGTATATGAAACAGTTAACCCACCCCATCGAGCGTCAGTTACAACATATGAGATTAGCAACGTTAGGGTCATTGATGGATAAATTGGATAAACTTCAAGCCCTATTGGCAGAGTACAAATCACTATTCCAAAAACCTAAGCAATCACCCTAGAGAAGAATTAAGGATCACAGAATCAAGCTTAAGGATGAAGGGATATGATTAGCGTCTATCCATACTGTTACTTAGGGGAGCAGAAAGACATCATTGAAAGGGCCATATTAGAGTTACTCCAACAAGGATTCATATAATGAAGCTTGAGTCTATTTGCATCTTTGGTGGTTTTAGGGAGAAAGAAGGACAATTTATAGGGAATGTGTGTCAACTATCTAAAGCTCAATAAGCACACAGTGAAGGATAAGTTCCCAATATCTTTAATTGACGAGTTGCTCGATGAACTCCATGGATCTAGCTAGTACTCAAAGTTGGGCCTGAAGTCTAGATATCATCAAATCTGAATGTGCAATGAAGATGTGGCAAAGACAAGCTTTCGAACCAATAAAGGACATTACAAGTTCCTCATAATATGATTCGAGTTATTAAACACGCCCTCCACTTTCCAAAGTCTAATGAGTGAGATATTTCAACCCTTCCTTAAGCAATTCATACTCATCTTCTTCGATGATATGCTGATCTATAATAGAAATTTTGAGCAACAAGTATCACACCTTAGGGAGGCTCTCTAAATCCTACAAGATCACCAGTTATACCTTAATGAGGGCAAATATGCCGTACGGACTCGATAACTAAAATATCTCGAACTGTCTATGTTACCTTCGGGAGGCTCTTTGAACCCTACAAGATCACCAGCTATACCTTAATGGGAGCAAATATGCCTTAGGGGCCCGATAATTAGAGTATCTTGAGCACTTTATCTTTGAGAAGTGAGTTGCTACAGATAGCAAAAAGGCAGTGATTATTTGAAATTAGTCAGTACTCAGGTTACTTAAAGAGCTTTTTGGCTCATAAGTTACTACAAAAGGTAACAACAAATCTTCAAGAAGTTAAAAGAGGCTCCCACGTCAACCCGAGTCCTAACCATGCTTGGCTTCTTTCAACCCTTTGTTTGACACTCGTGGTATGAGCATCGAAGCAATATTATAGTAAGACAAACATCTTATAGCTTATCTGAGTGATACATTAGTGGCAAACACTTGGAGTTATCAACATATGGGAATGAATTATTGGCTATTGTAAGGCAATTCACCAGTGGTACTACTATCTCAATGGTAGGAGGTTTTAAGTCTAAACTAATCACCAAAGCTTAAAATACCTGCTGGTGTAAACGATCTCCACTCCCTTCTAAGAAACGTGGCTACCAAAGCTTTTCAATTATGACTTTGAAGTGGTGTACCAAAGTGGGAAGGAGAACTAAGTTACGAATGCACTATTATGAATAATAAGTACCGAGCTTCTCATATTGACTGTATCTCAAGACTACACTGAATTGTTGGGAGAAATCATAAACAACTAGGAGGACACCACAATTCGTGATGTCATAAAATGTGTGGAAGAAAAGACCTTTAGTTTAGGCATTTATAAATGGAAGGACAAAATATTGCACTAGAGAGGCAAGCTGGTGGTTGGATTCAATAAGGAGTTATGTAAGAAACTCATTTCCTTGAGTCCTGACAAACCACATAGAGGTCATTCTGGAGTAAACGAGATTGTCAAAAGGTTATGGATTATATTTCACTAAAAAAGGATTAGTAAGGATGTGAGAAACTACATGAAGACGTGTGTAACTTGTGTCACAGAAGTAAGCACAAGAATGTGCATGGGAAGCTTCAACCACTTCCCATACCTAATATGAACAAAAGAGAGAGATTTGAAATATTGTAAATAAGTTGTATATTTCTGTAGAAACACAACCTATATATACAAGAAAATATGAGCTAATCAAGCTACAATCTTATCTAAAATCCCTATAATCAAGTTATCAATCCTTATAATCAAGCTATCTACCAAATTTACAATTGAGCACATGTCAATCATGTTAACACCCCCCCTCCCCTCAAACTTAAGGTGATACAATAGATTCCAATTTGAGTTTGCTTAATAGATCTTGAGAGCGAGCAGGAAGATGTGTTTTGGTGAAAATATCTGTTGTCTAATTAACAGATAAGATAGGGACCAAACGAATGGTGTCATATGTCACATGATGGCAGACAAAATGACAATCGGTTTCAATATGCTTGGTACATTCATGGAAAACATCATTATGAGAAATCTGGATGGCACTGGAATTATCACAATGAAGAATAATGGCGAAGGAATGAGTGGCAACCATATAAGTTAATAACAACCGTAACCAAAGTAATTCAAAGGTATCATCAGGAAGGGCACAATACTCATATTCAACACTGGAGTGAGAAATGATAGTTTGCTTTTTTCTACACCAAGAGATGAGGAGTCACCCAAAAAGAAGCAATAACCCATTGTAGAGCGACGATCTGTCACATTGTCAACCTAAGAGTTTGTAGAAAAGTGTAAACCATGAAAAAGTGTGTCTTTAATATAACGAAGTATGCAAAGGATTGTAAAGAAATGAGTTGACCGGGGAGTAGACATAAACTGACTGACTATATATGCAACAAAAGCAATATCAGGGCGAGTGACAATAATATAAACAAGAATCCTAATGAGTTGTCAATATAGTGTAGGATCATCAAGAGGAGATCCATCATGAGGTGTGGGTTTGTAGTTGAGTTCTAAGGGGGTAGACATTGTTTTGTTGTCAGTAATGCTGAGAAAGTAAGTTAGAAACATACTTAACCTGAGAGAGATAATAACCTTCAGAATCGTGAGAGAACTCAAGACCTAAAAAATAGTTGAGAAAACTAAGGTCTTTCATTTCGAAATGTTAACTGAGATAATGCTACAATTTTGAAATACCAGAGGTATCATCTCATGTGATAATCATATCATCAAAATACAATAGTAAAAGGACCATTCGACGGTCATTTCTGCAAATGAATAAGGCCAAATCATATAAGCTGGAGATAAACCCAAACTGAGCAAGAGTAGAGTTAAATTTGGCGAACCAGGCCCTTGGAGCTTATTTTAATCCATATAAAGCTCGTTAAAGTTGACAAACCTTATGTAGACAATGATAACCAAGGGGAAGATGCGCATAAACTTCTTCCATCAAGTCACTATGGAGAAAGGCATTTTTGACATCCATTTGAAAAAGTTTCCATTTAAGAACTGCAATAATAGCCAAGATACTATGAACAAAGGTAAGTCAGGCAACAAGAGCAAAAGTTTCTTCATAATCTATTCCAAGTTTACCCTTTGGATACTAAGCGAGCTTTGTAGCGTTCAACAGTGCCATCAGAGAGGGTTTTGATCTTATAAACCCATTTGTAACCAATAGGGGTCTTGTGTAGAGGATGATCAACTAAATCCCAAGTGTGAGTTTTCTCTAAAGACTGAAGTTCATTGGCCATAGCTTGCTGCCAAAGAGTGTCAATACTGGCCTCACTATAACAGCAAAGTTTATAGAGAGTGGCAATAGTAGAATAACAGTGGAAATCATTAAGGTAATGAGGAGTTTCTCTTACCAGGGTAAAATAATGGAAAGTAGTGTAAGGGACAGATGCGGGCTCAGGTACATAATCAACATTTGGGACAAGAGGACCAAGCATAGATGAGGAAGAGCAAGGATCAGAATCGGAAGTAGGAAACAACTCAATAGAGGAATCTGTGAAGAACAAGAGTCAGAGTTGACATATAGATGAAATTTGGAAAGAGTGGAGAACATAGAATCTTCCCAAAATGTAACATGATGACAGATACATAATCTATTGGAAATTGGATCCCAAAAACGATACCTTTTATGTTCAATGCTATATCCAAGGAAGCAACATAGATGAGCTCGTGGTTTTAGTTTTATATGCTCATGGGGCTGTATGAGAACAAAATAGGCACAGCCAAAAGGTTTAAGTAGGGAATAGTTATGAGGCTTACAAACAATTCCTTAAAAGGAGACAAATTGTGCAAGATTAGAGTGGGAAGGCGATTAATGATGTAGACCCAAAATTTTTCAGGACATGATGTTGAGAGAAGGAGAGCATGGACAGAATCAAGAATATGATGATGTTTACACTCAACTTGTCCATTTTGTTAAGAGGTGTAAGGACAAGACCGTTGTATAATAGTGCCTTGTTGAGTAAGAAACTGAAGTAAAAAGGAATTATGGTATTCCATTGCATTGTCAATTCTGAGAATTTTAATAGTTTGAGAGAGCTGAGTTTTAATCATATTGGCAAAAATGATATAAGTTTGTGATAACTTAGATCTATGTTTCAAATAATATATCCAGGTGAAATAAGAGTAATCATTTATGAACAACACAAAATAAGGAAAACCATTTACCGAAGAAATGGGGGAAGGGCCCCAAATGTCATAGTGAATTAAACCAAAAGGATTATCTGAAATGGAGTTATTATTGCTAAAAGACAAGGCAGGTTGTTTTGTAATTTGACAATTTAAGCAATTGAAAGACTCAAACTTAGTTGACCCTAACAGTCCCTAAGAAATTAAAGATTGAATTTTATTGGTTAAGTCATGGCCAAGACAAAGATGTCACTGTTAAATAGAGGATTTGGTGACGGTAGCTGCACACAAAAGGTTCGAGGGAAGACGAAGGGATGCAAGTTCAAATAATCGACCCACCTTGTAACTCATCCCAAGAATCTGTCTGATTTGTTGATCTTGAACCTGTTTGTTGAGTGCCTCGATATCACTGAGAGTGATAGGGAGTAGCCCTCAGCAACAAGGGCAGAGGAAGAGCCAAGATTTGAAGAAGCAGAAGTAGTAACAATGACAGTGGAGGGTTCAGACTTTGAAACATAGGTTGTGTGGGACAATGTTCAAGAATATAACCCAGAATATGATAATATTTACATTCAACAGTAGGATAATTAGCAAAAACATGGCTAGGAAGATGACAATTCTTACAGAATTGACTATCAAATTAGGGGTCAGAATTTGGAGGGGCATATCATGGAGTGGCAAGAGTGACTTCATACTGAGGAGTTTTATCAAGTTTGAGGTGAGTCACTTCAAAAATAATTTCCTGGATAGCAGTATCTAGTGAGGGAAGAGGATTAGCGATGGAGTAGGGAGGCTCGAACAATTTCATACTCAGGACGGAGAGCCATTAGGACCTGAATGAGTTGGAGATTATCTTCACTGATTTTGGACTAAGATAGTTGGTTCCAGATGGGTTGAACATGAGTAAGAAAATCATTAACGAATTAACCCAATTGTTATTTAATATTATGAAGAGTAGCCCACAAGTGATAGTAATGAGCAAAGCCTATGGTTTGATATTGAGTGGCTAAGAAATCCCAAATATCTTAGGCAGAGTTAAAATCAACAAATTGGATATGGATAGAGGGAACAAAGGTATTGCTAAACCAAGTAATGTTTTGATGATTTTTACTGTCCCAATCCTCTAGTTGGTATGTAAATTTGACATCGATTTCATCTGTCTCTCTAATTAGGTTTGTGATGTCTCCGATAACAAGATGCCAAAGCTTGTGACCTATCAAGAAACTTTTCATTGCTTGAGCCCAAATATTATAATTTAGACCAGTCAAAACAGTGGTAACGGGCCGCAAAACTTCATATTTCTCCATAAGCAATAAAATGGTTTAAATAAATTCAGCAAAGAATATGGGCAACAGAATTTGGCCTAGAATAACAGTAGCAACTCAACTTTAAAATACTCAAAAGGCAAGGCCCAAAAAAAAGAAACCTAGCAGTCTAAAAGAAAAAACATGACCAACCAAATTCAGCATAAAAAAGGATCAAAAGTGAAACCAGCAGCGATGATGGCAAAGAACTGAGTGGTGGCGGCAACAATAGAAATCAGCAACAATTTCTTGTTAATGGTGACAACAAAAAATGGGAAACAAAGCAGGATGACAGCTGTGACAATAAAGGGAGTGACAACCAAGCAATTGGTGGCAGTTGACGGAAGCAACACCTAAACACGCAGTAATAATACTGACGATAAATACGATGGCAGTTATGATAGGCTCACTCTTTCTAAGTAATGGGGAAGAAGACCGAAACATGCCACTAAAAGACTCTACTGAGACAAAGATGGGCTATCAAGAACATAGAAGAGGTAGGAATGGCAGTTGGTCAGATCTAGTATGGATCGTACATGGACGATAGTTGGAGTCGGCGACTCTCCTAGGGTTCCCTCATCTGGGATCCCTAGGGAAGAGGATCAAGTTATATATCACCCTTCACTTCGAATTAGCAAAAGCAATGTCTCCTTGCATAATATGGATTCCAAACATTCATGATCTGGATCTGAATTAGTCAAATTACTTATCCCTCGATCTATTAGTGAACTATCTCTCCAGGGATTGTGATTCCCATCTCATGGAAAACCCTTTTCGCTCTGCTTAGCCCTATCCCCCTCTAGGGGTATTTTAGTGATAGGTTCTATAGAAACGGGACGATCCTATTTAGTCAAATACCTAGCGACAAACTCCTATGTTCCTTTCATTACAGTATTTTTGAACAAGTTCCTAGATAACACTTATTTTAGTATTAATTAGGGATTTCGTATATAGCTAGAACGAGCCTCACAAATTGCAAATACTAATTTGTTAAGAATTAATCGGATTGAAGCTATGGTGTCATCATTCACTGGAATCGAAATATCTGCAAGATCTGGGTCATTGTTTATATCAATTAAACAAATTATTAGAATTCCCAACGTGATACATTCTCGAAGAGTCGTATATTCTTCTTACTGATTAACAATTATTACAATATCAGATAACCCTGTCATATATTTAATCACCCCCAAATAGGTTTGCAAGTGAGATAAATGTCTCTTCAGTTGAGCCGCATCCCCTTTCGTAAGGAAGTTCAGTCTCCCCGTCTTTTGTTTCATTCTCAAGTCCCTAAATTTTTGAAGTCGGGTTTCTCTAAAATATGATGAGAATACGATCAACCAAATAGTTCCCAGTAGTAGTAGCTAATTAGTAGGAAAAAACTTATTGAAATATAAGCAAGGCAGAGAATAATTGGACTGATTGGAATAAAATTCCAAAATACAGAATGGTGGAGGCAAATTTTTCGTCGACTAATGTATACGAAAAATTGTAGAGAAGAATTTTCTATACTAGCTTTAATATCATATTAACAAAAGAGAGAGAATCAAAATACTGTAGAATGAGTTGTATATTACTAAAAAAATGAGATAATCAAGCCACAATCTTATTAAAATCCCTATAATCAATTTATCATCCCCTATAATCAAGCTATCTACCAAATTTACAATTGAGCACATGTTAATCATGTTAACACCTAAAGGTTGTTGGGAGGAGATAGGCGTAGACTTTGTTGAGGGCCTTCCACTTTCAAGGGAAAGAATGAGTGTGACGGTGGTAGTGGACCACTTTAGTAAATACAGTCATTTTATACCCATTAAAAACTCAATTACAACGAAGAATGCAACTCAATTGTTCCTTGACCACATTTTCAAATTGCATAGGATGCTAGAGATCATCGTGAGTGGTGGAGATTCACTTATCGTAAGCAAGTTCTGAATGGAGTTCTTTAAGCTACAAAGGTTAGCCCAAGTTCCCTATAACCTACCATCCTTAGTAGGATGGACAAATGGAAGTAGTGAACCATATATTGGTGACGTATTTAAGGTGTTTTTACAAGGACGTTCTACCTGATGGATGGAATGGGTCTCCTTATCTGAGTGGTGGTACAATACAACATACTATACAACCATTAATTTTACTATATTTGAACTGTTATATAAGTACCCTTCACCTATCTACGTATCATATTTTGAGTGGATTCTTGGAACATAAAGGTTGACTAAATAATGAAGGACAAAGAGATGGCGTTGGTTTAAACGAAGTTCCATTTATAAAGGGCCCATAACTATATGAAACAATATATGGATCGTAAGAGAACTGATAGAGAATTTGACGTAAGAGACTTAGTGTTCCTTAAGCTTTAATTGTACTGAAGAAATCGTTATAGAGAAGGAGTTCTTAGAAGCTATCACCTCTTTACTATGGCTTGTATTCCTTTGTAGAAAAGATAAGGCATGTCAGCTACAAGTTAATGCTGCTAGAAGGATCAACCTGTTAGACATTTTTGTCCCTAGGGACATTTTTGTCATTTTCATATTAAGTGGACAACTATTAATTGTAATTTTGGTTTTTTAAATAAATTATCGGTTAAGTTACGTAATTTGATCTGGAAAAAGATAATAAAGTAGCTTAATAAATGATCTAAATAAATGGGTCAAATTCTGAGTGAAAAATAGATTCCTTTTAGTATGGACCTGATCCATATAGGATTTGTGATGAGGAAGCTCGATATGGAAGCTATGTATATATGTTAAGGTCTCTTGTAGTTGCTCATATCAATCGTAAGCATAAGGATTCTTTGACTCATTAAGAGAGCTTACGTTTTGAGAAAATTGTAGAAAGACTTAGATCGCGTCTCAGTTATTGATTCCCATTAAGATGACAGTGGATTCGGGCTCGTTTCGCCTTCGAAAAGCTCATTTGAAGTTTCAGAACTGAAATTAGGTACATTCCGCATTTCTCTATTTTTTGCCCTTTCACGATCGATCTGGAATACGTAACTAAGGTACCGTTACATATTACACGTGGTATCAGCGTGGTGACGTGATCGGGTGGTTAAAAATAGAGATTTTCAGTTTTTTCTCCATAAAATTTTTGGAGAGTTAACTTCCATTTCTCGGTTTTTTCTTACTTTTTATTGCATGAAAGTAGTATACATGTGTTTAGCGTTGAGAAACGGGTTGAAAACGAGCCCAGGATCACAAAAAATAGACCTGAAACTTGCCAAAAATCACCTTTTTTCGGCAAGGGCACGTTTACCATCGGGCACACGCGCCCGACTGTGAATAGTAGATGTGGGATATGGCTTGCAATGCACGTGCCAGACACACATGACCTAATAACCACTAGACGCGTGTTTGGCGCGTGCGTCGGTGGGCGCATCTATATGTGACATGCAGCAGACGTGTCTCCAGTGTGTCGGCACTGACATGTGTTCGACATGCGTCGATAGCGCCAATGTGCAGCTGACGTTAGCCAATGTGGCATGGCTAACGTCATGCTGACGTCAGTCATACGGACGTCTACTACAGTAAAAAAAAAAACACAAAAATTTCAGATTTCTTGTAAGGGTGCCCGTGGTGTTTTGGGTTAGTTTTCGGGTCTGGAAAATTTATAAAGTAAAAATTTCCATTTTTCTAGATTTATTACATTAATAATAAATTAAAGTTTAACCCTAGAAAAAGGAATTAAGGTGTTCTGAATCCGAGTTCGAGTGAATTTTCATGCTTCGGACATCACATGAGGGAGATACTTCAAGTTTTTGTATCTGGGGTCTCAAGTTTAGTGTTTAGGATTGCATGATAGTTACTCAGAAAAGGAATTAAGACATTCTGAAGCCATTTTTTAGTGAATTTTCGTGCAACGAACTTGCCATAAAGGAGATACATGAGGTTTTTGTTTCTCGGGTGGTCGGTTCAGTGGTCAGTAATGCATGATAGTCACTTTATTAAGAATTTTCTTTTATGAAAGTCTCAAATGAAGTTTTTAGAGAATGTCTTCAGCACGAGTGTGTGACAATGAGACTGTGCATTAGGGTTTTGCGTTTATTAAAGTTACATTGTCACATACTATATGCCCATAAAGAATGTGAGGATAACATAAAGATGTATCACTTCTATTTGTAGACTTTTTGAGTGCTGATGAGAATGTAGTCACCAAAGTGGCCTTTCAAGTCAGTATTTTGAATTGTTCTACTTACATATTAGGGGATGTCTCTGATTTTATGTTTGGTTATTTTGCCCACAGGTGTTGGCCTTACATAACGTTTTAAGATGATCATAAAGGCATTAGATAGAGGAAAGTCATTGCTTAAATGATCTATTTACCCAAAGGTGGTAGTGTCGTGAGAGTTGATGGTTTGTACTCTGATTGCTTTTATGTGGAAGTCTAATTGCATAAATTATGTATTCAGCCCAAAGGTGTTTCATAATATGTTTGATCAGATTTTCAGTAAAGATATTGTTTAATAGCTTTCAGTATCACTGTTATCCTACATTTGTGCTGGTATAATCAAAGTTACTTTATGGTCACCTTTTCGATCAATAAAATCAGTGTCACAATTGAAACCCTGATCGATTTCAATACAAAGAAGTAGACAGAGGATGTATTAAATGTTGTGGAGATAGTTGAGGTTGATATGGCCATATAGATACAAAGGAAATATCCACCTACATTCATGGGCTCAAAAGCTCATAAAGCAGCCTGTGAAGCCCAGGATCGGTCTAACAGATTATGTCTTATGACTATTAAGAGATTCATACCTAATCATCTGCTAAGTGGACTTTCGGACACAGACATAGCGAAGTAATTTCTTAGAAATGTCTCCCAGAGGTACATAGTGTTGGACCCCGATTTTTTTTTCTTCTTACTATATGATAGGGATTAATTTTATTTTTGTTGCGATTAGGTATAAATCATGATGTTTTTGAGGGA
>JANQAP020000572.1:391085-401186 GCA_026874005.2 Erythroxylum coriaceum
GACCCGCCCGGGGAGGGGTCCCAGCACATATGGTATCAGAGCAAGTAGGAGTTAGACTCCGAAAACGGGGTCTAACACATAGTCTCACCTAGTGTTGAGACAAGTGCCTTGATGAAAGAATTATTCTCCATGAGATATACGGGAGAAGGGAAAGTAAAGGAGAACATATCAAGAATGATTCATCTTCACAGTAGACTGAAGATGCTGCACATTCCTCTTCCTGATGTCTTCGTAATTCACAAACTCTGAATACACTCCCTCCAGAGTTTAGTATTCTGGTGAAGATATATTATTTGCAGGATAAGGAATGAGACTTTAATGCTTTGATTGCCCATTGCGTTGCTGAGGGGGAGAAACTCAAGCTTGATACTCCTACAGCTCTCGATGCAACTAAATGGAAGGCAAAAATGAAACTCACTAAGATCAAAGGTAGAAAGACTAAATCTTCTCCATATGCTGATGCTGGTCAATCCAGTGCTGGTAAAGGTCCTAGGGATATAAAGTAACCAGCAGTATAAGGTCTAAAAAGGAAAGTCGATGACCATCAGATAACTTCTTGGCTTGTTAATATATGAATATGATTTGCAATAGTCGCATTAAGTACTTGGTGGATATATAGTGGAGTATCTGATCAAGATGCTTCCACAATGCAGGAGTTCATATCCGGGATAAAGCCAAATAAAGAGAAGGAGAAACTGATGGTTCACAACAATGAAGAAGTGAAAGTAATATCTATAGGGGATGTATGTATTAAACCGTATGGTAAGGATCATTTTGATTTTTTACATGACACATTTTATACGTGATATTTGGATCAATTTTGGACAAAGAAGGTTGACGTTTTGTATTTAATGCTTCTGTTGTACAGTTGTGTTTAATGCAAAACATAATGGTACAACTTTCTTGTCATATGATTTATATAGAATGTGTCTTACCCCGAATTAGATATATGCTTCTTCGTATCTTGCTAAACAAGTTATAAAATGAAAGACCCTGATGAATGAAAAGTCATACATGGTGTGGCATAAAAGTTTAAGTCGCATTTTCAAAGCTAGGGTTGAGAGATTGATTAAGGAAAACATTCTCTCAATTTTATATTATCATGATTTGGGAACATGTGTTAACTATTGCAAGGGCAAGTTGACTAATAAGGAAAAGAATGGTCAGCTAGTGTTTCTGACTTGTTGAGCCTGATACATAAAGATATTAGAAGACCTTATACTGTTGCATTATGTAATTCCAAATGTATTCTGACATTTGTTGATGATTATTCCCATTACAGTTATGTGTTCTTGCTTAAAAACTAAAGGTTAAGGACCAATTGGAAAACTCCATTTAGTATGTCAGATTTGACCGTGAAGAGGAATATCATGGTAAACATGGTGTTTCAGGACTTAAAAAGGTTTGTTTTCTAGATATATAAAATCAGTTGGGATAGTGACTTGATTCACTATAGTGGGTAGTCTTGAGCAAAATAGTGTGTTGCTGAAAGGCATAACAGCACCCTAAAGGACTTAAAGAAGTCAATGCAGAACAAGACTAATCTACCTGATTATCTAGAAGTGTGAAAACCCAGTCTCATACACATTCGTGTGTGGGGCTATCCTACTGAGATAGTATAATCCTTATAAAAAAAATTTGCATGCTCGTTATGTTCATTGCTATTTAGTAAAATATCCTGACCACTCTAAAGACTACCGATCTTACTGTAGAGAAGGAGGGAACAGAATAGTGGAATCACAAACAGCTAAGTTTCTAGAATACGATGTCTATGATGATGGTGGGCTTTTTGACCTTTCGGATGATAACGGGGTGGATATTACAATTATTATGTACTCACCACTTGTACAGCTAGATCCGGTGGATCTAAGTCTTTGTATCGTACCTGTACAGGAACAAAAATCAGTACCTGTATACACAGAGGTTTCTGGGGGTACAAGATCTAATGCAGTTATGAAGATCCACCAAAGTGAGATGACCTGTTATCCCATCTGATTACATTGTCTATTAGGTGAACAGGACTATAATATTAGACATGTTATGAATCTAGTTACTTTTACATAAGTTATTTCTGTACCTGCAGCAGAATTGTGGTGGGTTGTAATAAATGATGAGATGCAAGCCATGAAGCATAATAAGGTCTGGGAACTAGTTGATTTTGTAGCAGAACTGTAAACCCATCTGTTGTAAATAAAGTTTTAAGACCTAAAAGATTTCAGGATAAAGTTTAGTGGTTTATGGACTCGCTCAGTTGCCTAATGGTTCACTCAAGGAGAAATGTTGACTTTAGTGTTACTTTTTCTCTTGTATCCTTGAAGGATACATCTTGCGTGATTAAGGCAATTGTAGCTAATGATGATATAGAGTTATATCAGATAGTTGTCAAAACTGCTTTCTTAAATAAAGACCTTTAGAAAGTGGTCTATATGGTATAAACTGAAGGATTTCAGCATCTAGATAGAACTGACATGGTTTGTGCGTTATGCAGATCAATATATGATTTACATCAAAACTCCTGAAAGTGATACCTTACAGTTGATGAGGTTATGACCTCTTTTGGCTTCATGGAAAATAAAGTTAAAAAGATGCTTGTACTATGAGGTCAGGGGAAGCAAAATTATCTTCCTACTATTACATAAGGATGATATACTGCTCACGTCAAATTACTTGACCTTGTTGTATGAGGTTAAGTAACTTTTGGTCAAGAACTTTGATATAAAGGACCTTGGCGTAGCATCTTTTTTCCTAGGTATTCATGTTCACTGGGACAGATCTTAACTCTCATCATACCTCCTACAGAGTGTATAAATTGAGTATATGTTACAAATGTTTAATACGGTTAATTGTAAACCTATCGTAGCACCTATCTCTCATAGTGAGAGATAATCTTTGGCACAGTATCTAAAGGATAAAGTGAAGAGAGAGGTTATGAGGAATGTTCCGTATTTTGGTATGGTTAATAGCCTGATGTATGCTTAGCTATGTACTAGGCAGGACATTGTATTTACTATTTTGACTGTTTGGTTAGTATCTAGTTAACTCAGATATAAACCATTGAAATACAGTCAAGTAAGTGTTGAGAAATTAAAGGGAATCAAGGATTATATATTGGCATATAGAAAAGTCAACAGACTAATCCTCGTAGGGAATTCAAATTCAAATTAAGCTATGTGTCCGGATGATTGAAAGTTCACTTAAGGTTACAGTTTTAAGGTTACAGATGATAAAATGTTATAGAAGAGTGTCAAGTAGACACAGGTGACTTCCTCAACCATGCATGCATAGTGAATGCAATAGGGTTGCTTCACAGACAGTTTAGCTCAAAAACTAGATTTTTGAGTTGTCTGTGGTTGATTCAATGGCTAAACTCGTTTGGTTGTAATGTGATAATCAAGCTGCTGTGTTGTTTAATAACAACATTGAATATCACAGGGTTTTAGCATTTTGAGGTCAAATATTTGACCATGAAGTAGTTGATACGAAAAGGTGACATTAAGGTTTAGAGCATTTAAAGACTGAGGAACTATAAGTCGATTCTTTAACTAAACAACTTTGCCTACTTGTGTTTGGAATACAAGTATACAATATGGGTGTTTTGAAGTCCTTAGACATTGTTAGTTAAAAGATCGTTATGTTTGCTCCATGTACATTTGTACGTTTTGAAGTATTATAACGGTATGATGATTCATCAATAAGATGATCATTGTTTATTCTCAGTAATACATGTAATCATACATTGTCATAATATGTATGAAACTCTTAAGATTTGTGTTGATGTTAAGTATTTTAAAGGTCATTGGGCATTTATAAAGATTACCTTGAGCCTATGTCATTTAGACACATACAATTTTATACAGATATATCCTTAAAGTTTCACATGACATTGGAGGATATAAGTTTTTAATCCCATAAAGGTTCTCTAATGCAGTTTAACATTCAGTTGGAGAACATAAAAGTTTTCTCTAATGCTGTTTAGCATCTGGTGAGAGGAAACAAGTTTTCTCTAATGTTGTTTAGCATTCGGTGAGAGAAAACAGGATTTCTCTGCTACAGTTTAGCACATCTAGTTTAGCATAAAGTTCGAGAAATCGAGACATACAAACAAAGATGATACGTATTAGATCATAAATGTATCATCCTAGTTTGCCACACTTCATTTTCCCATTCATATTAGTGAGGTATTAGGTATACATGATTGTATTGGATATGTGTCGCACATGACACATGTAGTTGATATTTTTTGGTATTGAAAGCCTTACAGGACAGAATGTTGGACTTTCATTATCTTTGGATCAAATGTTTTGTTTTTTAAACTCAGTCGATTAATACGGCAGCGTGACTTAACCGAGTTTTCAAACTGTTTTGAACTTAAATAAAACAGCAATTAATAATTGTCCAAGGGGGAGAATGTTAGACATTTTTGTCCCTAGGGATATTTTTGTCATTTTCCTATTAAGTGGACAACTATTAATTGTAATTTTGGTTTTTAAAATAAATTATTGGTTAAATTACATAATTTGATCCAGAAAAAGATAATAAAGTGGCCCAATAAATGATCTAAATAAATGGGTCGAAGTTTAGGTAGAAAATAGATCCCTTTTAATGTGGACCTGGTTTATATCAAACTTGTGATGGGGAAGCCTGATATGGTAGCTATATATATAGGTTAAGATCTCTTGCGGTTGCTCATATCAATTGTAAGCATAAGGATTCTCTGACCCGTTAAGAGAGCTTACGTTTTGAGAAAACTGTAGAAAAACCTAAACCGCATCCCAATGATGGATTCCCGTGAAGATGGAAGTAGATTCGGGCTCGTTTCAGCTTCGAAAAGCTCGTTTGAAGTTTCAGAATCGAAATCAGGTACATTCTACATTTCTCCGTTTTTTGCCCTTTCACGTTCGATCCAGGATACGTTACTAAGCTACTGTTACGTATTACACAACCATCTACTCGACATTCCACATGTCTTAATTAAAGAAATGTGTTGTGGCAGAAACACACATTTTAACTAAACTAGTCATGGCTCCCTGTAAGGATAAATACTGCAAGGTCATCTGGGATCATCGGATTGTGAAGTATCACAATTAACCTTTAACGTAAGTATTAGTATATAGACAGGTCACTTATCGGAGGAAACTACGTGGGAGTCCTTATTCGAACTACAAAAATGCTATCCCAATGCCAACCTTGTAAACAAGGTTTTCAAAGAGGGAGTTGTTACGAAGGAAGGTGACATGTAGAAGGCGGGAACCAATGAACCGTAGCACTCGAGAAATGCAGGTGTTTAGGCTTAAACGACTATCCCTCTTAGAACGATGTAGTTTTTGGCTCCTTTTACAGTGTGTCGACAACATGACACATGACCTTTGATGTGTCGACAACATGACACATGACCTTTGATGAGAGACTCAAAAGTTTATATCCAAAAATGGAAAGATCGGAACATAGGAATAGATTTGAGACCAATTCGGATGACTTATTTCAATTGTTGTGCTTTCTTAAATTGCATACCCATACAAGGGTTCAAGTTTTGATCGATATTTGTGGAGTTGATCATCCCTCTCCAAAGCGAGATTTGAAGTAGTCTATAATATACTAAGTACTCGGTATAACTCACGCATTCGTGTACAAACCAGTGCAAACGAAGTAACACGAATATCTCCGATAGTCAATCTATTTCCATCAACCGGTTGGTAGGAGCGAGAAATTTGGGAAATGGTGTTTCTTCTATCGATTATCCGAATCTACGCTGTATATCAACATATTATGGTTTTGAGGGTTATCCATTACGAAAAGACCTTCCGCTAAGTGAATACGTGGAGGTACGCTTTGATGAACCGATAGTTTTTTTTTTTCAAAATTCAATAACAGTTGTCCTTGGTTTTCCCCCGTCTCTCTCTTCTAATCCTCTTTACTATTCCTCTCTTCGTCACACTCACATTTTACACGTAAAAATAAAGGAGTTTCAATTATAATTTCGTACCTACATTCATTCTTTATCGTAACAACTACCAAGCTTATGGATTAAATTACGGCTGATGTTGGATGAAGTCACAAATTATTATGACGGTAATGAGATGCTTGGTTTGTTTTCTTATATTTTTATATTTTCGGTTTTTGTGAAATCATAATATTAAACAAAATTTTAAAGAAGATAAATTGGCTTCGCCAGAGGCCCAATCTTTGCATACGGTTTCACAGAATTTTGGTTGGCATTTAATGAAAAGAAATTTTTAAAAAATTCCTACCAGGGAAGGGAAGAATAAAAAGAAAATATAATTAAATTAGAAAATAATTACTCGCGGCATAATTAAAGCAGGTCACTATAAAAGCCCAAAGCCGGTTACAGTAGCACCCCAAAAAACCCTAGCAGCAGCCGTCTAGGTCCTCGCTGAGAAAGCCACTTGTTTGCGAGATCTCTCTACAAGAGCAGCCATGGTGAGTTGAAAGAAGAAGGTTCCTTTAGTCTTGGCCATCTCCACCATCATAACCTAACAAAATTTGTTTATTGGAGCAGACTTTCAAACGCAGGAATGGGGGACGCAACAAGCACGGACGTGGCCACGTCAAGTTCGTCCGTTGCTCCAACTGCGGTAAATGCTGCCCCAAGGTAATATTGTTTCCTCTTTTGAATTGAACCTTATTTTGGTTTGAGAAGCTGTCCTAATGTTTTTTTTTTAATGTACTAATGAGAAAAAGGACAAGGCCATCAAAAGATTCCTTGTGAGGAACATCGTTGAACAAGCTGCCGTTAGGGATGTCCAAGAGGCTTGTGTTTATGAGGGTCTGTCTTCCTTATTCTTCTCTTTTCTCTTCTGTTTATTTTGGTAATGTATAAATTTTGATTCATATATTCTTTATTGTGAAGGGTATGTACTGCCCAAGCTTTATGTGAAGATGCAGTACTGTGTGTCATGTGCCATTCACTCTCGTGTCGTCAGAGTTCGTTCCCGCACTGACCGCAGGAATCGTGATCCCCCACAGCGTTTCCTTAGACGCAGGGTACTACTCTTCTTTTGGGGAAAGTTTTGACTTCACTAATCTTAATCTCTGCTTCTTGATCGCTGTATATACCCTCATATATTTGATGCCCTGCGACATTAAAAGTAGTTTACTTGGATGAATTTGGATAAAAATGGAATGCTGACGGGGCCCCAACCATAATTCATTTTATTTTGATTATATTCTTTGATCTAGTGTAATTATATGTAATTGGTAAATTTGAGAAGTTATTAGGAGCAATGAAAATATTTTTTTAGTTTTTCTATTGTTCTGCAGATGTTCTTCCCATGATTAATCACTTTCCTTTCCAGGAGTTACGTATAATAACGGTGCATAAGTTATTCTTGTAAACGTTTTTCTGGTTTCTCATTTTCTTTTTCAGGATGACGCTGCAAAGCCTGGTCAGCCTGGTCAAGCACCCCGTCCTGCTGGTGTTGGCGTTGCTGCTAGGACTTGAAGGAATATTGTTGTTTTCAACTAGTTACTTTGATGTCTACAGATGGTGAATCTTGTTTGCAATTAAAAAGTTTTGTGTAGGATTATTTTGATAAATTACTATCAGATGTGTTGGAGAATTATTTGCAAGTTAAAGTTTCGACTGATGAGAAAGCTTTCTATAATATCTTGGTTCTCAATTGACGCCATCTTCAATTATGTGTTTTTGAATTTTCATCTAGAGGAATTGACAATGTTGTCAGAATTTGATCTGCTGATGAATTTTTATCTAATTCAATGCTATGATCGTGGATATCAAACTGCCTTTCCTGATTCCATCATTGGAGGCCTTAGTGAGCCCTTTTTTGAATTGCTAGAATTGGCATCTCTACTGACAATGTTTTATTTCTTGTATTATGTCCGTGTTGTAGGATATGGTTAGATTTATATGATATGGTTTGCGGTCGTGTATGTGCCTCTAGAAAACTTATAACGAGAATCATCCATTATGCATGTGTTGAGCATGTTTTAATGGGGAAAAGAACTCCTAACTAAACTAAGATTGCCAGTCATGCAAAATGTTGAAGAATAACT
This sequence comes from Erythroxylum coriaceum, assembly GCA_026874005.2. Taxonomy (NCBI): domain Eukaryota; kingdom Viridiplantae; phylum Streptophyta; class Magnoliopsida; order Malpighiales; family Erythroxylaceae; genus Erythroxylum; species Erythroxylum coriaceum. The sequence continues at coordinate 399,117 of JANQAP020000572.1, forward strand.
GGTGCCATTTTCTTGTGATGTGAGATCTGTAAAGTTAGACTATGAGAGACTTCATGGGTGGAATTATGTGAGTGGCAATAGGAATGTCCTGGGCTGCCCTGACCACGGGCTAGGTGGCTTGTGGCCTGACAGGCAGGATAGGTCGACCTGTGGCTTGGCCCGATTACGGTTGGCGGGCCGGGCCAACCCGGCCCTCTTTATATGTTTTTTATAAAAAAATAAAAAACGATATCGTTTTTGAAGTAATGGTTGGGTTAACCACTTTTGCCCTGTGGCTCAGTCAATTCTATCCAAAATCTGGTTGGACTGGAGCAAAATTGACATTCCTAAGTGACAATATTGGCTCCCACTTCTGGTCTTCTGTTTAAATTACTGGCTTTGATGATTCTTTTCATGTATTTGATTTGGACAGTAAGTTTAATCCTTTGTTGAAGGAAAATCATCATCATTTGAAACAATGGCTGTCATCTGGTGCTATAGTATTGAAGCCATTGTTTATTTCGCAACACCTTGCTAGTTCATGGGCACTTCATATATGGTGCATACTCCCATGGTAGCCGGTCTTAAATGCTACTGTTGCGTATTTTGTGACTTGGTAGCTACATTAATCACCAGAGAATGACAGGCTTAGAATAGAGAGATATAGAAGTAAAAGTTTGCTAGAGATGCACAGGATGTAAGTTGGGGCCACATTGATCTAACATTCGTTTAAATCGATTTTCAAGAACAGTTATTGCATCGTGTTCCATCCATCTGTTTCGTTGATTTCTGGAATTTGGTTCCGCGTACGTGTAAAGCAAGTATTTTTCTCTTGTTGGACTCAAGCTATTGTAAGTTCATATACTAAAGTAGTTTCTCAGCGTAACAATGTTTTCCCCTTTAAAAAAACCTTGCCCGCAAGGTTTAACGTATTGTTCTTGTTATCGAACGAGTTTGGTGACGAACATAAAAAATTATAAGCCAATGCACAGGATGCTCAACTATACCATGTGTCTCTAAACCCGAACATAGATAGCTGGATTATGACCTTATCAACGGTATCTTTTTCTTTCCAATAGCACCCTGCCAATGGAATTGAATACGAACAGTTGAAAGAGCTGTTCCTTTAGGATCAAAAACTAGAATGATCTCGTCTAACTTAACTTCGACTGATTCATAAATTTGTTTTGTGAGATCAATTAGGGTAAGGTTTGATGCAATTACTTTCTCACCAAGAACCACCACATCCGGACGAGGTTGGAGTGTGTATTCTAGAGCAACCAGTGATGTCTTTCGACCTAAAAACTGGATAAAGCAATGATGATTCTCAGCTGAAGGAACAAGAGGAGCCTTACTGAGGTAACTCAAAATGGCAGCCACAAGATGGAAACTGTGAAACTTGCCCTCCATTTTTGAGCTGGATTCTAGAGCTGAGCTTTGAAAGGAGCACAAACGCCAAGATCGTGGGTGCAGCCAAGAGGGAGTCCTCACAAGGGTTATGCAATAGTATAGTGTTTTTGCCACCCATAAATATCTCCGATGTGTACTCATCCGTAGCCCTCTTGCTGGCTTCCCCATATGGCACATACTTTATGACCACAACATGATTAGGGTGTTAATTAGGCTCATAGAGGATGGCATTGCTGGAGACCATGTCATCGACGACATTAATTTTCAAGATCTCCTTGGAACTGAAAGTTTGAGGTACCGAGAGTTTCATGTCGTTGTTGTTTCCCAAATGATTGTAACTAACTATTGATGATGGCTTAACACCAGCATCAACAACGAAATCAACCAACCAATGTTTTAAAATTGGACTGGCGACTGAACTAGAGAAACAACTGATTCAAAGGTCAATGGTTCAACCGGAATTCAACCATGATCGAACCGGTGACTAATAAATATATAAATTTTTATTTTATATATTATATATAAAAGATAATTTTTAAACATACTATTTAATTATTTATCTAACTTAAACCTTCAAACTTCAAAACATACAAGTTTTTTTTTAAAGTTCACCAACACAACACAAAATAAGATAACAAAGCTCACTAGTCATATTTCATCAAAAAGATAAAAAAAAGATCA
>JANQAP020000572.1:401286-432921 GCA_026874005.2 Erythroxylum coriaceum
CTCAATTCCCTCTCATGCATTTATTCCATAAGCTACTTTGCATAAGCTTAATGCAGAAAATTTTCATGGGGCCGACACTACTAGGACAGCCTGTTGGACCTCAGTATCCCCTTCATAACTTGCCACCAGTTGCTTGACCCAGTCAGGTTGAGCCGTAGATAAAACCTGCAGTTCTACTTCCTCTGATTGACACTTGCGTGAGTGAGCATTTGCCGCTTTATTTTCTTGCCCCTTCCTATAGAGAATGGTATAATTCAGACCCAGGAGTTTAGTCAGACTCTTCTTTTGCATCTGAGTTTGTATCTTTTGCTGCAAAAGATACTTTAAACTTTAATGATCAGTCTTAATGATGAATGACGTGGCTTCTAAATAGTTTTGCAATTTGTCTACAGCTGAAGTGATTGCTAGCAGCTCCTTCTCATACACAAATAGGCTTTGGTTCCTAGGACAAAGGGCTTTGCTAAAATATGCAATAGGCTTTTTTCCTTGCATTAGGACTGCTCCAATTCCCCAGTTCCTGGAAATTTGGAAGGGCTAGTACTGGGGCTGTTGTCATGGCCTCCTTCAGTTGTTGGAAGGCTTGTTCAGCTTCCAGCCTCCAATAAAATTGGTCCTTCTTTAGTAAAGCTATTAAAAGTTTGCAAATCCACCCATAGTTTTTTATAAACTTCCTATAATAACCAGTAAGACCTAGGAAGTCTCTCAAGGATTTGACAGTAGTTGGTGTTGGCCAGTCCAACATTGTTTGTATCTTTGAGGGGTCAGTAGCCACTCCTTCGCTTGATAGAACGTCTCCTAAGTATTCCACCTTGTTCACACCAAAGGCACATTTCTTCTTCTTGGCAAACAATTGTTGTTGTCTCAATGTTTACAAGACTATCCGCAAACGTTCTTTGTGAGTTGCTAGGTTCGGACTGTATACTAAGATATCATCAAAGAAAACAAGAACAAATTTGCGTAGAAAAGTCACAAATACCTGGTTCATCAATGCCTGAAATGTTGCTGGGGCATTGTGAGGCCAAAAGGCATTACCTTGAATTCATAATGTCTCTGATGTGTCCTAAAGGCAGTTTTGGGAGCATCTGTTGTTGCCATCCTGATCTGATAGTAGCTAGACTTCAAGTCAATCTTTGAAAAGATTGTAGCCCCGTGTAACTCATCCATCAAGTCTTCTACTATAGGAATGGAAAATTTGTCTTTGATGGTAGGCCTCTATAGTCTATACAAAACCTCCATGTTCTATCTTTCTTTTTTACTAACAAGGCTGGGGAAACATACGGATTGTGGCTGGGCTGTATTATTGAAGCTTCTAACATTTCTTTAACAAGCTTTTCTACTTCTGTTTTTTTGAAAATAGGGGTATATATATGGTTGGAGGTTGACAGGTTTTGAATGAGGTTTTAGTGGTATTTGATGATCTAAAGCTCAGTGAGGGGGTAGGCGTTTAGGTTCTGCAAAAACATCACTATATTCTTCCAAGAGCTCAGCTAGGTGGGGATTGATCTCTTGATGTTCTTTCTCCTGTATCATGAGAAATAAGTGTCCAGTTATATCCTTGAGTCCATTTTTGAAAAATTTCTGGACTCCCTTCCCTTTGAGAAGCTAAAAGGTTTTGTTCTCCTTCTATGCCTTTAAAACAACTACATCCTCATCGTTATTCACAGTAACTTCTCCTGAATTTCAAATCAAAACAGATTGGATTATGAGCTTCCATCCAATCTGATCCCAAAACTAACTCGCAACCTCCCAAACTGAGTACCTTCATGTCTGCACAAAAATTATGTCCTTGAATCACCCAACAAAATTGCTTAACCCTATGGGTGGACATCACTTTTGCCCCATTAGCAACAACCACAGTTAGAGGTACGATTTCTTCAGTCGGTAGATTAAGCGTTCTCACGAGAGTCTCATCTATGAAGGAATTAGTACTGCCAATGTCAATTAAGACACTAATCCCTTGTTTCCCTACCACTCCTTTAATCCGGAAGGCATTAAGTGAGGATTTCCCTCTTAGTACATTTAATTGAATTACTCACCCTCATTTTCGTCACTAGTTTCCTCCATAGCAGCCTCTACCCTTCCTTCAGTAGTCTCCTCTAAAGATTCCTCATCATCGATATCGTCAATGAGTATATGCAGAAGCTGTTTAAGTTTGCATTGATTCCTGGGAAAATATCTATCCCCATACTTATAACACTTGCTTGGCTCTCTCTTATAGTCAGGTTTGGTAGTGGTTGATTTGTTAAGGGTTACTGTTGTGGTTTTGCTATTTGTGGAATAAGTAAGATAGTGGGGTTTGTTGGATATGATAGAGGTGGTTGTTTTGTTGGTATGGAAGGGTTTGGTGGTTGGTGGTGTACGAGTTTTATGGATGGCTTCATTCAAACTTGCCTGTTTATAAGCTTCTTTAAGTGTAGAGGGTTTAAACCTTTTAACTGCCTAACCCAGATCCTCTTGCAGGCCACTGATGAATACTTTCACCAAGTAATCCTGTGTTAGGCCGAGATTCATTTTTTTAACAAGAGACTTAAGTTCTTCATACGTCACAGCTCATACTTTCTTCTTGATCTGGTAAGGCCCGTAATACTTAGCACTCAGTTTTTGATTCTTTCGTTTAGCCACCGAATTCTGACGATAAGGTTTCAACTTCAAGTACACTAGATCTCCTTCCTCAAAGGTTCTCTCGATCCTCCCTCGATCCGCCCGTGACTTCATCTAGTCCTTGGCTTTGAGATGCTGCAACTTTAGTGTTGAAAGCATGCGTTGGCGTTCCTCTAAATAGCGATTAACGCTTTCCACTGAAGAAGGCAATTCCAAAGTTGCGGCCTGTAGTGGTGGGGGGTAACCATACAAGGCTTCAAAGGGCTTGATTTGGATGGAGTTGTGGAAGTTGGTGTTGCACCACTATTCAGCTAGATGCAGCCATTTATGCCATTTTTCTGGATGTTGACGTGTCATGCACCTCAGGTATGTCTCCAAACACTGATTTACTCGCTCAATTTGGCCGTCTATTTGTGGATGATATAAAGAGCTCATCTTAAACTGGGTGCCCATGTTTTTGAATAATTCCTTCCAAAATAGGCTAGAGAATAACTTGTCCCGATCTGAAATGATTGACTCAGGGACCTTGTGTAATTTATACACTCCCTGCATGTATAGTTTTGCCACATCGGAAGCTGTGAAAGGATGAGATAGAGCTAATCCCTACGAATTACCTTTCTGTGTTTGCTATCCACTGAACAACCTTTTCTACCTTGTTTTTCTCCTCATACTCTTTGATATCTTTGATAATTTGTTGAACTTGTTCTTTCTTGGTGCCCTTGATCGCATTATTGGCATGTGAATCTTGATTAAAAGCAATGAGATCAAGGTCATAAATTCCAGAAAGCAGGACTATAGATTCCATGTAAGGTTTAAGTTGCTTTTGCAAATCAATGTCCAAAACATTAGTCCTAGGAGTGGTAGTTGCTAAGTTCATGAAACTTATGTCCCATTCTCGAAAAACATCATCATTTGGGTTCACCGTGGGAAGTGGGCTTTTGAATGGATCATACATGTCCTCTCCATTAAAAGACCCAATACATCGTTAAAGCATGAGTCAGACCTGTTGAATCTTCTCCTGTGTACTTTGTTTCCAAGAAATTCCTTCTCTGGTCGCTATAAGCCTATAACACCACCGGTACGTGCTGACCCGCTGTTGCCTCCCCAACCCACGATCATAACCTTAGGGTTGAAGCACCTGATTTCGTTAAGAGTGTTTCAATTTTATAATACTTAATTTTATTTACATATTTATTTAAATTTTATATCAATATGTAGATAAAATTTAAGAGAAGTAGGAATTAATTAACTAAAACAAAATATCTGTTTTCTAATTTAAGGACATGGGTATCGGTCCTGAATTCATATTTGACAGTTTTTGGCTTGACCACCCACTGATAAGTACCATCTCTCTGTTCTCATGAACAACCTTGGTGGTCTTGTAGTTGTATACAGAGTGAATCTCGTCCTCCGAGTACTTCACATTAGGAGACTCAACCTTAAACTGCTCGATAAACAATTTTCTGTAATTAGACACAGAGATTGCTAAATCAACACAAAGAGAAGAGAGAACGGAGAAGAAACAATAGTCTGAATGTGTAAGCCCAAATGGTGAGTCAAACCATTTGTATGATTTCTAAAACATCCGTTCTGAGTGAAGTGTTGGAACTGAGAAGAGGCTCCCATTATTATCTTTCATTGTTTCAGTTGCCTCCATGAATTATCATCCCACAAGTCTGGAGAATTCGAAAATGTAACGACTCCTGTTATTGTTGACATTAAAATTACATGCACTCAAGCTTTCATCTCCCGTTTCGGCAAGACAGTTTTCAACGCCAACTTTAGGATAGCTATTTTGCCTAATAAGATTAAACCCATTTCCAGTGTTCATCTTTTTCACTTACATAGGATGCTTCAAGAAGGAGAATTCATAGCTGGAAACGAACTATTCAACGAACTCCCAGTAATTGCTAATGAGTTGATATTAGCATGTACTTATACATATTGATGAATTATCTGCGAATGAACTCTTTCTTGTTTGATAAGTGGCCTCAGTCTGAATTCTTGCTGCTCATAAGAATCACCCACTGTTGATTTGTCAGTATACAGATCTTGCTCAAACTCATCAATAACCTCCTCATCTCTATCAGCAATTCCTCTGGTACCATGAATATCTTCACTCTGTAAAATAGAGTTATGTTTTTGCATATATTTGGGGAACATGACCTTAAGTTCTACCATAGTCATTTCTCTTTTGGCTCCAAATTGTATTGGATAGCAGTTATTTGTATACCACATAATTCAAGTTCATTAGCAAACAGCTGGTAGGCAACACTGACGAGAAAAGTTTCTGAGACAAAATGGATAATGAATCAAAGGTGTGGTAGGTAAGACACAGTCCGAATTGATGCTCTAATACCAATAGTTACGTGAAAAATAGTGCGAGAAAAGCAGGTGGTCCATAGCAAGAATAGTGTGAAACCTAAAAAGATTCCAATGAAACAAAATAACTTTGTCGAACAAACTCACAAAAGCTGCGGCGACTGTTATCAATCAATAGTCCGTCAAAATCTTATTGTATTAGTGTCAAAATGAGAAACAATCCATTTTCTTGTATCTCTAAAATCCCTCTCATTTTGCTTCAAATTCTCCGAACTAACCATCACCATGCTCGTCATTTGCATCATTTGCCGTTATGCGATTAAGTAGCGGCAAGAGTGATTAGGCAGCGCTACGATGGGTGAAGCACGAATCGTGTGCCTTCTGGTTGCTTGTACAATAATGCGGTTAAATACCCCTAGTCGCGTCATGTGAGGAAAGAGTGGACTGTCTCTTGTCTCAAATTCTACGCCTCTTTCGGCTTGTGCCTTTGATTTTTTATTACTTTTGCTGGTTTTAATGCGTTTTGTTTTTGCAATTAGTCTACTGTTCCCTCATTGGTTGATAGTCTACGATTGAATGGTAGGATTATCGTTCTCCAACTGTTGTTTCAAGGCCCAAGAAACAAGGATTACTCGTTTTTCTACACGCGAGTTTTTACCTTAGATTAGACAGTGATATCAACTGTTGAACTGCATATATCATGGAATTAAAGTTAGCCTCAATTTTATATTGATCCTGACTTTGATCTGTTACCCTTTATTATTTTTTTGCAATCCATTCCTTGTGTTCGTTTGTTAGATCTTCAACATCTTAACGAACTATTTGTGTTAAGTTTTGTAAATTTCTGCTATTGACGGTGTGAATTGTTTTCTTTTATTTTTCAAAAAAGATGATGTTAGTCCTTAAAGGCATTCAAAAAGAAGAAGGGTGAATTGAGTGTTTACAAAATTTAACAATTTTTTTAGCTAATATGCTCGGACAGCATCAATAAATATAAATAATTATGAGAAAATTGCTTAATATAAATTAATCAAACAATTGAACAATAATTTAAAGAAGATATGTAGGAGATAATGTAAATCTATTTATAGTAGTTCAACAAACAATCTTTACCTATATTCACTCCCAAGATTTTTCTTAGAATTTCACTATAATTCTTCTTTTAAAATGAATAATAATCTTTAAACAATCTTTCTTGATAAAGATGAGTCATTCTTACAATCTTCTTCCAAAATAAGAGGAATCTTAATCCCACTTGAAACACTCACAAGTACAATATCCAACACCCTAACAAAAGATTATAACTCAAAAAGATCTCACTTGTTAACTTGAAAACTCAAAATGTCTCACTCATATAAATATAACACAATAATGCTTAAATGATTGAAAAACTTTTTGAAATGTGTGTATAAACTATCCAAAACTTTCTTGATGTTAAAACCAATGAGAAAAGACCTATTTATAGTATTTTGAGAGCCTTAATAAATGTTGAAACCAAAAATTAACCATTACAATGGCTATATATGACATATTATTCAATTAGTATAGCATATTGGTCGACCAGTATGCATTAAAAGATCCAAATTCACTAGTTAAAACAATAACCAATATGGCACATTAGTTGATCAATACATCAACCAATATTGTTGCAAACTAACAATAATAACGTATATTGATCGATCATTAACCCATATAGGTTGATCAATTACCTAAAAAACATGATTTTAACACCTTTAAATGATTAACCTCAATTTGATTAATGCAAATATAAATTAAACACTTCCAAAAATGTTCCATAAAACTTGTTTTAAAGATTAAGAGGCTTTTATATAAAAATCAAAAGTTTTAATGCCTCTTGATGGAAAAAAAAACTCATGTAATGAAGTTAAATAAAATGTTTATGCATGGTGAGCTTTTTGGATCATTGATAAAATGTGATTTGATAATGTTAATTAGACTTTTCTCTTTTGTTTTGAAATGATTTTGGTGCTTAATTCATAAAATTAATATTAATTTTGCTTTAGGAGGTGATAAGTGGAGATCGAATCAAATTGGAGCATTATTTGTCAAAGTCACAAATTTTGGAAAGAAAAAAAGATGATAGATTGTTGTAGTAGATAAGGCGAGATCACGCCCAAAGCCAAATTCATTTCAAGAGTTTTAATTCAATTAGGAGATTTATTCCCAGCCTTTATTATGTAAGAATTTGGATTTGTCTAAAAGATAATATCTAGAATATTGAAAGAAGTTAGCTTTTGAGTAGGAAAAGAAGAGAAGAATGTTACATACACTCTCCCTATAATTCCCTTTTGTCTTTCTTTTGTTTCCTCTTCTTCTTTCTTTTATTTTTGTGGTAGCATTAAAGCCATAAGTGGCTTAAATAGTTTATTTTTTGTTTCAAAAGGAATTAAAACTCTAGTTTTAATCTCGTAAGGTTTGTTTTAAACCTAGATTTTTATTTTAACTAAAGTATTTCTTATTTTGTATTTCTTTTATTTTATGAGTAATTAATAATCATTGATTTGACAAATTAATTTGAAGTTGACAATTTTATAGTTATCCTTGAATTCATTAATCCATAATTGTTAGGAATGATTGGTACAAGTAGCAAATAAGTTATATATAAATTTGCATATTTAACTTATGAGAAACAAGAAAACTAAATTGAATAGTTGTAGCTATCTCAGTTATTTAATTTAGGGTTTAATCTTTTTCATTAAGCTTATTGTTATCATTTAATTGATGTGAAATGATATCCTTACCCAATCAATTATGGTAAATTTTGGTTTGAATATTGAGTTTAAACCAACTAATATAGGAAAAGTTAAGACTTATTATGGTTATCTTAATAGGTTTTGGACTAACTACTTGAATTGTGAAAATTATTCTTTTTAGACCAATAATCAAAGTTACAGTTATATGAAATCCTTACCTTGAATTAGAGTTAATTAAAATTGAATTTCCCATTTTTATACTTAGTTGAATTATTGTAATTCCTTATTAAATTTAAATGATTAGTTAATTTATCATAAACCCCACTTTGTTTTTGTCAATTGACATTAAGAAACTAGTTTGAGTTATCTTAAGATTCGACCTAGTTCTATGACTTCTATAAGAGTTTAGTGAATTAAAATTAATTTTGAAGGCTTCATATAAGGCCCCATCATATACCCTATGTAATATCCAGTTTCTGGAACATGTTTAGGGTTAGAACCCTAGATTATTGTGAATGAGTAATAGTGTTAAGAGCATTGCATATACATGCATAAAATTAGCATACACATACGAATTATAATTTATACACAATACAAGTTAGCATATGCACTCAATTGACATGTCTCAGGGTATGAAAAAGTTTAAAATGACTATGATATGAATTGTAAGTTGTTATGTCTTGAATTTTGGTTTGATTGGATTACAATTGGTAAATTGGAATTAAATGTTATTAGTTGGGAGAATGATAAATTAATAAGTACATTTGGACTAGGAAAAGTGTCAAGTGGTAAGATAAATTGATACATGAAAAATTAGGATGACTAAGCCTATAATGGAGTGACATTTGGCATAGTTAAATGTGTGACAAATTGACTAGTAATTAAATGACAAATGGACCAATATTAGAGTGACAAGTGGACCAATTAATGTGTGACATATTGACTGATTAATTGGTGAAATATGACAACTTAATGTGTGGATAAATGGCAGCATGTTAGGGTGATACATGGCATACATGCCTTAGGACAATGCCTCGACCAAATTAAAACAGCTAGCAAATGATGTAGCAAGTTTCTACAGCAGAGTTTCTGCTGCTTTTTTCTTTGTTTCCTTCACTGAAAATTGCATCCATCTTCTCTCTAAAATTGTAGTCTAACCCTACCCAAATTGCTGCACTAAAACCAACTTTTTACCTTACATAAAATAACCAAAGAACCAGCTGATTGTTATTCTTGGTCTTTGTCGAAAATAAATCTATTTTCACCTTGAAATTGTGGTGATTTTTTCTTTCTTGAAGTGATAGATTAATATGAAGTTTTAGGCTAAATTGGAAGCTTAATAAGTAGAAATTTGACCATTATGGTATGATTAATAGTGTGAGAATGATGCTTGAATTGGATTGAAATGTTTGTGATGTTGATGATGAAGTGTGCTGAAATATGCAAGATGAACTTAGATGTTTTCTATGTTTGTTCTTGATGAATGAAAACCATGGGTTATTAGTTGATTTATGAATGAATTAGTTTTAGATTTGAAGTGTAATGAAGGTGATTGGTGTTAAAGAAGGATGTTAATATAGTGTTCTTGAATTGAGAAAGAACTAAGACTATATACATGATAATGTATGGTAATTTCTGGTTTGATTTTTGATGCATGAAAGACCATGATTTGTGAGCTATCAATTGAATGCTTTTGAGCTAGAATTGGAGTATAATTCAAGCCTTAATGAGGATGCATAATTAAGCATGAATTTTGGAAAATTGGAAGTGTAAATGATATGCCTAAGTGTGAAACATTCAGTGTAGAATTGGGAGGAAGAATGCAGGGCACGATCATGACATTCAGTGCACGATCGTGGTAGAGTTCTCACAATCGTGACCTGATGCATAAGGTTCTGTCATGATCATGGCAAGGTCCACCACGATCGTGGGCAAGGCTTGAACATAAAATGTTGTCTTTTAAGTGATGTTTAAAACAACAAATGATAAGGTATTTTCTTGTGATGCATTTAGGCTTGAAATGAACTTGTTTGATGATTGATTGATGAATTTAGATTAAACAAGTTAATTAAGGTATAAATCTAAGAGCCAACAAGACATATCCAAGTGATAATGTTTGAATGATTATGAATTGTAATTAAGGAAACATACATGGGAAAGTCATTAAGCATGCACTGAACATGACACATATATATATGTGCATGACTTAATATGTATTTGATTGATCGAATTTGTAATGTGAATTTTGTGTGTATTGAATGGCTTTAGACACACAAGTCGATCGACTGAATCAAGACATTGTCAGACCATCCAGGCAATAACGTAATCTGGAGCGTACTTTGAGTAACTTAGATGTTCTCACTAGGATTGATTTATTTCTGCTTAACTTCTAATTATTGAACTATTAATGATTTGTATGTGACAATTCCAGACATTAATAGTCTGAGGAGTTTGATATATGGGAATATAGTGGAAGTGTTTTGATTGCATATGAATTTGAAAGTTATCTGTATTCTCAACATATTGTTGAATGCTAGACTTAGGTCCGATGAACATCTGAATCTATTTGTGCATCATAAATAAATGTTATTGATAACATATTTTGTGATTTGATGCATCACATTAATATGCATGATCAGATAAAGGAGTTGTGACCAGAGTAACCAGTTTAAAAGAGCTTAAAGCTTAGAATTCTGCACGTAGAGCCATTAGCTCCTTGATTAATGAGCCTGGTATCCACAATGAGTACAAAACAATATCTAAAAAGAGCCTGATATCTACAAGAGATATGGGACAATGAAAGGCGCTCAATCACAACAAATAATAACGAAGTGGAGTCTTATATGCATGTGCATTTGTACATATATGATTATGAAATCATTTCTGAATTGTGATGATATTGTGATATGCCATATTTGTGTATTTGTTGATAATGTGATAGATTGGGATATGCATAAGCAAATTATGCCTGAAAGAGAGTTTATGAAATGTGTGACATTCATTATGTCTTATTGAGATGAGGAATGTTGTGAACTTGGTTATATGTGAGATATTTGTGTATTTGATATGAGTGAGCTCATCAATGATGGTTTGCTCACTAAGTTCGTAAAACTCATCAAAATTACAACATGACTTTTCAGGTACAAGAGAGGAGACCTAGTTCCTAAGATATGCTATAGGAACATTTTGGGATTAAAAATGGCTCAAAGGTCGGTCAGCTGACACCTGAGGAGTTGTAGATTGTTTTTAAGTAGTTTCTTTTGTCATGTAGAACTTTTTGTAAAAAGAGAATAAACTCTTAAATACATATGATGATGTAAATATTTTTCTAATGAATTGTAATGTTACAATGAATATTATGTTAGTGAATGAAATGAAAAAGTTGCCTTCTAAAGTTTGAGAAGTGTGTAATGCCATAATAAGCATATAAAACTACTCTATCATGCCATTGTCATAGGGTATCTTCTTGAATGTCCTCTAGATGTTAGGATATATACTCTATAATAGTGGGGTGTTACAAATTTTGATATTAGAGCATAGTTTGACATCCATAGGGATATATAAGAACATTTAGGCATAATATACAGTGAGAGATTTGAATAGTGATCACAATTATTTTTGTTATAGGTTATCCACAATGGGAGATCAAGTTGGGGAGTTAGTTGACTTAAATGACTTATAGTCTGTACGAGCCAATAGGGAGTCTCTTGTACCTGAGTTTGCACTAATGCCTCTGAGAGTTCCTTAGAGAAAGGAAAGGAGGTATGATAAACTGAGAAAGTAGGGGATTGTGGACTTCTACAGAAGTACAGACCCTATTGAGGCTGAAGGATGGTTAAAGAGGACTAAATGAATATTTGATCAGATGGACTGCGAGTCCGATCAAAAGTTTGATTGTGCAATCTCACTTCTGCAATGTCCAGCATACTAGTGGTGGAAGACTATTCCAGGTAGTGCCACCAGGCCTTGTAGTTTAAAATAGGAAGATTTTTTTAGGGTGTTTAAAGAGAATTATACGCCGAAGATTTATCTAGACAGAAAAATGAAGGAGATTTTGGATCTGAAGCACGGAAGTTTGAAAGTAGTTAAATATGATTTCTAATTCAATGAGATGATAGGGTATGCCATTACATTGATACCAAATGAGGAGGACAAGCGTAGGAGATTTGAAGATGGATTGAACATGAAAATCAGAACGAGACTAGCCATTTCTAATTTGGGTAGTTTTATGAAACTACGAGCTGTCTCAATCAGAATTGAACAGTTGTTGAAAGATGGTCAGGGAGAGTTTAGATAGGAGTCTAGAGTAAAGAGGCAGGTTGAATCTCAAGCTGATTCTGACAGGAGTTTCAGTAAACGCCAAAACAGATCGTCTCGATTCCAGACTAGATCGAGACAATTAGGGTTTAAACTAAGAGGTGGATTTGTTCAAACTAGTAGAGGTAAAGGACAAGTGTCAGGAGGACAGTTCCAACAGATACCTAATTGTGAACATTGTGGGAAGAAGCATAGTGGGGAATGTTAGAGGTTATCGGGAGCTTGTTTATGTTATGGCTTTGTTAAGCATCAAATTAGAGATTATCTCAAGATTTTGGGACCACAATTTGGAATGAAAGGAGAAACAATGACTGAGACAATGATTCAGCAGAGTAGAGCTATTGGACCAGTATAAAGAGGCAGAGGTAGAGGCAAAACACAGTCAGCAGATCCTAGCTTCAGGACTGATGTGTGGAGTAACTAGCCCAGCCGCAGTTTTAGGCCAGGATCTATGCCATCACCATATAAGAGGTGCAGAACTCCCCATATGTGGTAGCAGGTATGTTGAATATCTTTAATTTTAAAGCAGTTGCATTAGTAGATTTAGGATCTACACATTCATTCATCACACCACATCTAGCATCTAAACTACATTGTGAGAGAGAGATGTTGAATTGTGGTTTAGAGTTAAGTACATAGGTAGGTAGTACTACAATAATTGGAGAGGTGTGTAAAGGTTGTAGCATTCTAATTGATCAAGCGAAGTTAAAAACTGATTTGATAATATTGCAGTTGAGGGAGATAAACCTTATCTTAGGTATGGATTAGCTCACTGCACATAGAGCCTTGATGAATTCTTATATTAAGGAAGTTATTCTTGAATCCCCTAATCAACCGAGAGTAGTATTTCGAATAGTTAGTCAGGTAGTGCCAACCCGATTAATTTCATTCATAAGTACTTTGAGACTGATCCGAGGTGGATGTGAGGCTTATCTAGACCACATGTTGATACCCAGAATGAACAGACCATTCAGGATATTCCTATTCTTAGGGATTTTTTAGATGTGTTTCTCGCTGAATTACTGGGTTTACTCCCAAAAAGGAGAGTGAAGTTTACCATTGACCTTGTCCCAGGTACCGCTCGTATGTCAATTCTTTCGTATAGGATGGCACCTTTAGAACTTAAGGAACTTAAGACACAGTTACAGGAGTTGTTGGATAAGGGTTTTATCAGGCCCAACATGTCACCTTGGGGAGCTCCAGTTTTGTTTGTAAAGAAGAAGGATGGGACTTTGAGGTTATGTATTGATTACAAACAGTTGAATCGGGTGACAGTGAAGAATAAGTATCCTCTATCGAAGGTAGATGATTTGCTCGATCAGTTATAGGGAATTCGGGTGTTTACGAAACTATACTTGAGATCAGGGTATTATCAGCGAAAGATAGCAGAGGCTGATGTATCAAAAAGTACATTTAGAATAAGATATGGGCATTTTGAGTTTTTGGATATGTCGTTTGGGTTAACTAATGCTCTAGTAGCGTTTATGGCTTTGATGAATAAGGTATTCCAACCTTATTTAGATCATTTTGTGATTGTGTTTATTGATGATATTCTAGTGTATTTGAAGAGTATAGAGAAACATATTGAGCATTTGAGGTTAGTGCTACAGATAATGAGAAAGAAATAGCTGTATGTTAAGTTCAGTAAGTGTGAATTTTGGTTTGATCAAGTAGTATTTTTGGGTCATATTGTGTCTGGACAAGGCATACAGGTAAATCCAAAGAAAGTAGAAGTAGTGATGAAGTGGGAAGCTACGAAAAATGTATCTGAGATCCAGAGTTTCCTTGGATTAGCCAGTTATTATAGAAGATTTGTCGAGTGGTTTTCTTTGATCTTAGCCCCTTTGATAAAACTTTTAAGGAAGAATGTGCCCTTCAGGTGGAATGATGGTTGTCAGAGAAGTTTTGAGGAGCTAAAGCATCCATTAACTACAACACCAGTGTTAGCTATTCCATCTGGAACTGGAGGTTATATGGTGTACAGTGATGCTTCACACCAGAGGTTAGGATTTGTATTAATGCAGCATGGCAGAGTAATAGTATATGCATTGAGACAGTTAAGGTCTCATGAGTTCAATTACCCAGTACATGATTTAGAGCTTGTTACTGTAGTATTTGCTTTGAAGATTTGGATGCACTATCTATATGGTGAAACTTTTCAAGTATTCACTAATCATAAGAGTTTGAAATATCTATTGAGTCAGAAAGAGTAAAATATGAGCCAGAGAAGATGGATTGAATTGTTGAAAGATTATGATTGTACGATTGAGTATCATCCTGGCAAAGCTAATGTAGTAGCTGATGCATTAAGTAGAAAATCCAATAACAGTATGGCTCAAGTACATTTATAGCGGTTGCCTAACTTAGTGCAATTGAGAGCATTAAATGTTGAGTTGAATTTGGGGTAGAATGAGGCATTGATAGCTACGTTGAAACTCAAACCAATGTTGTATGAAAGAATCAGAAAGGCTCAGAATAGAGATCCAGAATTAATGAAGCTTATTGAGAAGTTGAAAGTGAATCCGAGTTTTGAGTTTGAATTGAGAAATGATATACTATGGTTGAAATAGAGACTATATGTACCCAATGTAGATAATCTAAGAAAGGAAATTTTAAAGGAAACACATGTAGTAGCTTATGCTATACATCCTAGTACTACCAAGATGTATAACACACTAAAACAACATTTCTAATGGCCAGGGATGAAGAGACAATTGGTTGATTATGTAGCTAAGTATTTAATTTGCCAACAGATTAAGGTAGAGCATTAGGCTCCAACTGGTAAGTTACAGCCATTACCGATTTCAGAATAGAAATGGGAACTAATTACTATGGATTTCATCATAAGTTTGCCTGGGACTCTGAGGCAACATGATGTTATATGGGTTATTGTGGACTGATTGATGAAGTCAGCCCATTTCTACTTATAAGGCAGAATATGACATTGGATCAGTTAGCTTGGAGATATGTGAATGAGATAGTGAGATTACATAGAGTCCCAATGTCCGTTGTATCAAACAGGGATCCTAGATTTACTTTGAGATTTTAGAGAAGCTTACAGATAGCTTTGGATACGAAGTTAAACTTCAGTACTGTATTTCATCCTAAGATAGATGGATAGAGTGAGAGGACAATTAAGACTATTGAGGATATGCTAAAGGCTTGTGTATTGGAGTTTCAAGGAGCATGGGATCAATATATGGCTTTGATTGAATTTGCTTATAACAATCAGTATCACAGTAGTATCAGTATGGCACTGTATGAGGCATTGTACGATAAAAAGTGTCGTTCGCCTCTATATTGGGATGAAGAGGGTCTAAGGATTGTTGAAGGCCCCAAACTGATTCAAGACATAATTGATAAGGTGAAACTGTTCCGAATTAGAATTAAAGCAGCACAAGATAGACAGAAGAGTTATGTGGATCAGTACCAGAAGGATATGGAGTATGGAGTAGGAGATAAAGTGTTTCAGAGAGTATCGCCTTGGTGAGGAGTGCTGAGGTTCAGTAAAAAGGATAAGTTAAGCCCTAGATACATTGGTCCTTATGAGATCATTGAGAGAGTTGGACCATTGGCTTAAAAGTTAGCCTTACCTACTGAAATGGCTCAGATTCATAATGTGTTCCATGTGAGTATGCTCAGGAGATATTGGTCTGATCCAATTCATGTGATACCGGCTCAGGAGATTGAAGTTATAAGTAATTTGAGTTATGTTGAAGAACTAGTAAAGATAATTGGCTATCGGAATAAGCAGTTGAGGAACCAAATGATCCAATTGGTTAAAGTCCTTTAAACAAATTATTCAAGTGAGGAAGCCACGTAGGAAGCGGAGAAGCAAATAAAGAATCAGTACCCCTACCTATTTGATCAATCAGGTAAGAATTTCGATGATGAAATTTCTTAAGGGGGGATAATTGTGATATCTGGTTTCTGAAATATGTTTAAGGTTAGAGCCCTAAATTATTGTGAATGATTAATAGTGTTAAAAGCATTGCATATACATGCATAACATTAGCACACAAATACAAATTATAATTTGTACATAATACAAGTTAGCATATGCATTCAATTGATATGTCCCGGGGTATAAAAAGTTTAAAATGACTATGATATGAATTGTAAATTGTTATGTATTGAATTTTGGTTTGATTGGATTACAAATGGTAAATTGGAATTAAATTTTATTAATTAGGAGAGTGATAAATTAATAAGTACATTTGGACTAGAAAAAATACCAAGTGGTAAGATAAATGCATACATGAAAAATTAGGATGACTAAGCCTATAATTGAGTGACATTTGGCATAGTTAAATGTGTGACAAATTGACTAGTAATTAAATGACAAATGGACCAATCTTAGAGTAACAAGTGGACCAATTAATGTGTAACATATGGACTGATTAGTTGGTGACATATGGCAACTTAATGTGTGGATAAATGGCAGCATGCTAGGGTGATACGTGACATATATGCCTTAGGACAAATGCCTTGGCCAAATTAAGATACCTAGCAAGTGAGTAGCAAGTTTCTGCAGTAGAGTTTCTGCTGCTTCTTTCTTTGTTTCCTTCACCAAAAATTGCATCCATCTTCTCTCTGAAATTGTAGTATAATCCTAGCCATATTGCTGCACATCTTTTTACCTTACATAAAACAACTAAAAAACTAGCTGATTGTTGTTCTTGGTCTTTGTCGAAAATAAATCTATTTTCACCTTGGAATTGTGTTGATTTTTTCTTGCTTGGAGTGATAGATTAATATGAAGTTTTGGGCTGAATTGGAAGCTTAATAAGTAAGTAGAAATTTGATTTTTATGGTATGATTAATAGTGTGGGAATGATGATTGAATTGAATTGAAATGTTTGTGATGTTGATGACGAAGTGTGCTGGAATATGCTATATGAACTTGGATGTTTTCTATGCTTGTTCTTAGTGAATGAAAACCTACAGTTATAGATTGATTTATGAATGAATTAGGTCTGGATTTGAAGTGTAATGAAGATGGATTGGTGTTAAAGAAGGATTTTAATATAGTGTTCTTGAATTGAGAAAGAGCTAGGACTATATACATGATAATGTATGGTAATTTCTGGTTTGATTTTTGATGCATGAAAGACCATGATTTGTGAGCTATCAATTGAATGATTTTGAGCTATAATTGGAGTATAATTCAAGCCTTAATGAGGATGCATAATTAAGCATGAATTCTGGAAAATTGGAAGTGTAAATGATATGCCTAAGTGTGAAACATTCGTTTAGAATTGGGAGGTACAATGCAGGGCACGATCGTGGCCTAGTAAATTTTGGTTCTATCATGAACATGGAAGAGTTCCCACTATCGTGACCTGATGCATAAGGTTCTGTCATGATCATGGCAAGGTCCACCACGATCGTGGGAAAGACTTAAACATGAAATGTTGTCTTTTAAGTGATGTTTGAAACAACAAATGATAAAGTATTTTCCTATGATGCATTTAGGCTTGAAATGAACTTGTTTGATGAATTTAGATTAAACAAGTTAATTAAGGTATAAACCTAAGTGCCAACAAGACATATCCAAGTGATAATGTTTGAATGATTATGAATTATGATTAAGAAAACATACCCGAGAATGTCATTGAGCATGCATTGAATATGGCATATACATATATGTGCATGACTGAATTTATATTTGATTGATCAACTTTGTAATGTGAATTTTGTGTGCATTGAATGCTTTTAGATGCACAAGTCGATTGACTGAATCCAGATATTGTCGGATGATCCAAGCAATAGCGTAATCTGGAGCATACTGTGAGTAACCTAGATGTTCTCACTAGGATTGATTTATTTCTATTTAACTTCTGATTATTGAACTGTTAATGATTTGTATGTGACAATTCTGAGGAGTTTGATATTTAGGAATGTATTGGAAGTATTCTGATTGTATATGAATTTGAAAGTTATCTGTATTTTCAACATATTGTTAAATGCCAGACTTAGGTCCGATGAACATCTAAATTTGACTGTGCATCATAAATAAATGTTATTGATAGCATATTTTGTGATTTGATGCATCACATTAATATGCATGATCAGATAAAGGCGTTGTGACCAGAGTATCCAGTCTGAAAGAGCTTAAAGCTCAGAATTCTGCACATAGAGCCATTAGCTCCGTGATTAATAAGCCCAGTATCCACAATGGGTACGGAACAGTATCTGAAAAGAGCCTGACATCCACAAGGGATATGGGACAGTGAAAGGCGCTCGGTCATAAAAAATAATAACAAAATGGAGTCTCATATATGCATATGCATTTGTACATATATGGTTGTGAAATCATTTCTGAATTGCAATGATATTGTGATATGCCATATTTATGTATTTGTTGATAATGTGATAGATTGGGATATGCATGAGCAAATTATGCCTGAAAGAGAGTTTATGAAATGTGTGACATTCATTATGCGTTATTGAGATGAGGAGTGTTATGAACTTGGTTATACGTGAGATATTTGTGTATTTGATATGACTTAGCTCATCAATGATGGTTTGCTCACTGAGTTCGCAAAACTCATCAAAATTGCAATGTGACTTTTCAGGTATGAGAGAGGAAATCTAGTTCCTAAAATACGCTATAGGAATGCTTTGGGATTAAGAAATGGCTCAAAGGTCAGTCAGCTGACATATGAGGTGTTACAGATTGTTTTTAAGTAGTTTCTTTTGTCATGTAGAACTTTTTGTAAAAAGATAGTAAACTCTTAAATACTTGTAATGATGTAAACATTTGTCTAATAAAGTGTAATGTTATAATGAATATTATGTTAGTGAATGAAATGAAAAAGTTGCCTTCCAAAGTTTGTAAAGTGTATGATGGCATAATAAGTGTATAAAACTGCTATAACATGCCATTGTCATAGGGTATGTTCTTGAATGTCCTCTGGATGTTTGGGTATATACTCTATGGTAGTGAGGTGTTACACCCTGGAAGTATTATAACATGTCTAAGGTGTATTAAAAAGCAATATAACGAATTGAGTACATCTAAGTATAGTAAGAGACATAATGGTACTTAATGTAAAAGATATGGGTAAATGGAAAATTTGTTCGCTTCCACATGGACGTACATACTCAAACATGAAATATGTATGGGAATTTTGATATGTTTGCTTAGATTTATAAACATGATGTGAGGGGAATTAGTAGAAGAAGTATTACATTTGCTTATGGAATGTTGTTGGTTAAATTGAATGTATTTTTGTGTTACTTTTGCACGTGTACCTAGCTGAATGGATAAGTCCCACTGAACAGACTTTTGGAATTTGGCCATATCTTAGCCTATAGACCTCCAAACACATTATTGTTTTCATAAAAAATCAATTGGAACCTCCCTTGGTTCAACAATCTCCCCCTTTTTATGAAGATATAACATTTATGATATTAGAGATTAAGCATACAAATAAATATGAAAATAGTAGTTCGTTCCCTTTAGTTTATGCATAAAACATAATTCAATATAAATAACGTAATTCAATATCAATAACAAAAGAGATAAATGAAATTAAAGAAATATACATACATCAAGATAACATAAATTTACTTAGGCATATTATATAAAGTGTAAGAAATACAAAAAATGACAAAGCAATCACTCCCCTTAAATTTCATCTCTTCCCTTGAATGTTATCACTCCCTTTAATTATAATATTGCTAAACTTTCTCTCCCTTTTTGGAATCAACAAAAAGAATTTTATTAACCAAAAATGAATAATATAAAATGTCATATGTCAAGCTAACTTGGTTAAAAAGATGAATTTGATCAAGATTGACAAACTTTCTCACTAGAGAGTGCTATTAAATATTTAAAAAGTAAAAACAAAATGTTTCTTTTGATAGGGGCATCCTTAATTGTGTTTAATTTAAAAAATTCTCAATTTCAGTATTGTGCCTAAGTTAAAAGATTCAATTAAAGCATCAAAGGCAAGTTTTGACAAAGTAGAAGTTGGAATTGTAAAAATAAAAGTATAATTGCAATATCCAATAATCAGCTTCATAAAAGAATGTATAAATTTGAAAAACTCTAAAATCTAAAAAAAATAGAAATAAGAAAAAAGTGCCCACAATACCAATATTGAACAAAATTAAAGATATATTGATATAATGAAAGGAAAACAAACTTTACTCCTTTTACAATTTAACTATAAAGGCTCAATTTAAAAATAATAATTCTTAATGAAGAAAAATTTTGAAAATCCTAAATATAAAATTCAAAAATGACAAAATTTCAATTTAATGTAATCTAATGAGGTTTTTTGTAATAAAAGATGATGTTTATCAAAGAAAAGAGTGAATTATTCGGCTTTTGGAGGATATAAATATAAAATATAAGAATAAAAGAAAAGATATAAAGGAGATATTAAGAAATATGAGCACTGGTCAACTACATGCCTCAACTAGTCTAACTAGTGTTGGTGTTTCAAAGATACACAAAAATAAGCAGTGGAGGCATACAGAAAAAAAGATATGGATTTAAAACACAATCTATTGGTCGATCGATGTTGGTTATTCATCGACCAAAGATGGAGACCAAACTTTTCGCAAATTCTCAAGAAAGAAAAGAGTCTCAAAATCAACAAAATTGATCGGCCACTGAAGGATATCGGTCGATCAATGTAGTTGTCTAGGTGACTAGATAAGTGACCAAACAAGAAAAAACTCATTGGAAAGGTAGAAAACATAGTTTTTGGTTATACTGGTCAATCACTCTAAGATATTAGTCAAACAGTATAATTTGAAAAGCTAAAAAACATCTTTTAAATGTAAATTTAAATATCAAACATTTAATGAGTAATGGTAATATTAATAAAGAGTTATTGAAAAGCTTAAAAAAAACTTCAAACATATAAAGTCAATCAAGAAATAAAAAGGATTCTTTATCATATAAAATTTCCATCAAACATACCTATTGAGCAAAATCTTATCCTTATTTAAAAATTATTATCCAATTAACATAAATTCTATCTTAATGTCCTCATTTTGTATAATAATCTAAGTGTGGGTACTAAAATTCACAATTTAAAATAATTATTAAACACTGTATGTATAATTCAAACCCAAACAATCATCACCAAGGGTTCATACTTAAATTCACACATAAACACAAGTTATCACCTATTTCTAAATTATGAATTAATAATTACCTCATATTGAACATTACTTACTAGAAATTTGAATGAAGATTCTTCTTAAATTTACAATCCATTAGAGGTTCCTCATCCTTCTCATCCCTCTCACTTGGTTCAACAATCGTCTCTTTTGAAAAGTCTTTAGTGGCTAAATTCTCTACATCCTACAACAATATCTTTAAACTTTCTTAGAGACAAGTAGATCATATTCATCATGATAAAATTCATAAATTTCTTAATTATACTCAATTTAATAACTACTATCCCTACTATATACCATTTGCTCTTTCTTTTTTAGTAGCTTTATAACTAAGGTAATTAATATGTTTTAAGAACTCAAATAAGCTTGGTCCTTGGTTATTAGGTTACTTCTTCTTTTCAACACACACTTTTAAGGGTTCTTGACATTCTTTGTTTAAGAAAACAAAATCTATTAACATGTCCATACTTTCAACAAAAGTGACATACCATGTTATACGAGTGATGATGATACATATACATTTTTATATGTGTATGTATAATCAGAAAACTTTCTTTAGGCATTACAATTTTTAAATGTTTTCCTAGGATAGTGAAATGTCCTATGATTATATGTGTGATGCCTATTATGAATGAAAGTTTTATGTATGCTTCTTTGAGGCCTAAAAGGGTGTGGGTGGGTTTGCAAGTTATCACAGAAATTATGCCTATTCTTTCCTTGATAATATTGAACTCTATGCATAGGTTGTGAGTCATATATAAAATCATATTGCTTTCTTTTAGGACTAGTCCTATTAGATGTGAAATGTGCATGCATATACTTGGATATGGATGCTCAATACTCATTTTTCACATTACGTAACGATTCTTCACTACCTAAATATTTTTCTTTGAAAAATTTGATTTTATAATTGCCTTCATTTTCATAGTTATGTCCTATTATATGCTTATCATTATAATTCTTTTGAACTCCTAGAATGTTTTCAAGTTTTTCACTCTCTTTAGTATACTTGGACAAAGAGTCCTTAAGGGAATCTGCCTCCTTTTCCATTGTTCCATTCTTAAGCTTTAATGCATCTAAGTCATGATTATTATCAATAATTACATTTTTGGATGCTTTAATGCTATATAATTCACTTTTTATCTTTTCATTCTCACTTATGCATGCATCTAACTCTTTTTAAACTTTCTTGAGTTTAGAAAACAATTTCTTCTTTTGCTTACTCGTTATTTCTAAACTTTCAACTAACTCATCATAAGTGAAATCAATATCACTATCACATAAGTTAGGGTTGGATGTTACCTTATCATCTTGCATAGCGATAAAGCATATATGAGTTATATCTTCTTTCGAATGCCCGCTTATAGATTCATTTCTGTCATCCCAAGTTGATGCTTTAAGTGTTTTCTTCTTTTCCTTCTTCTTTTTATAGTTTCTTTCATACTTCTCATTATCTTTAAGTTGAGGACATTGTGACTTTATATGATTGGGTTTTCTAGTTCAAAGCAAGTAATGTAAGGAAATTTATGTTTTAAATCACTTTTACCTTGCTTGAAGTCCTTTATTTTGGATAACTTCTTCTTTAAAAACTTCTTGAATTTTCTAGTAAGTAAAACAATGTCGTCTTCTTGGCTTTCACTAGTTAATGTCTCTTCCTCTTTGTTTGATTCTTTCTTTGAGACTTTAAATGCTAAATTCTTTTTCTTTGGAAACATCATTTCGTCTTACATCTCTCATAACCTCATTTCGTATAGGAGGAGGGATCTAATAAATTCTTCTAATGGTAATGTTGTTAGATCCTTGGACTCTTATGTAGTTGTCACTTTAGTTTCCTATATCTTTGGAAGTGAACTAAGAAACTTTCTTACTAATTCAAGATTAGTATAGGTCTTTCCAAGACCTTTGAGAGAATTAATAATATCAATAAATCTAGTATACATACTAGATAAGTTTTGAAACAATTATATTGTTATGTTGGCATACTTACTTTGCTCTCTTTCACTTGATTGGTTCATTCATGTGTAACTTCTAAAGTATGCCAAATATCATGAGTCATTCACACGTAGAGATCTTATTGAAATTACTTCTTCCTAATGCACAAAATAGGATGTGTATGACTAATATTCAAAGAAATTGATCTTTTATCTCAAAGTTCCCATTCTTCCTTTAATTTGGGTACCTTTTGTTATCTATAATTTTAGTAGGGATAAAGAGAACATTTTACGCTATTTCTCAAAAGTTTACACTTTTGGCCATGAAGAATCTCATCCTAGTTTTTCAATAAAGATAATCATTATCATCAAAAAAAGGTGGTCTAATAATTCCTTTTTCCTCTTGGTTGAATGATGATGATGATGATGATGCTCCTGAATATGCCATTATGATTTTTGCTATATAATTTCATCAGAAATACCTAATAGACTTATTCTAATATCACTTGTTAGTCCCTAATGGTACCCAAGAGATGGGGTGAATTAAGTGTTTACAAACTTCAATAATTTTCTAACAAATACACTTAATTAATAATAATTAATATAAATAAATATGGTAAAATTACAATAACAACACAACAACAAAAACAACACCTAGTGAAAGTCCCATTAAAATGCGAGATTTGGGAAGGTCCAGTAATACACAACCTTGCCCTTTCCTAGTAAAGAAGTTATTTTCGATAGACTCAGAAGTAATGCAAAATAATGATAATATAAAATATAAATAAATACATATAAATAGAAATATAAAAATATGAAACGCATCAGATAATACAGTACATATAGAACATAGTAAAGATTAACAATAAAAGATAATAAATAAATAAATATACAAACTAGAAAAATACAAGAACAAAAATAAATATAAGGAAATTGCTTAATATAAATTAATCAAAAAATTGAATAATAATTTAAATAGTACAGGAAGGAACTTAAAGATAAGAGATATCTCCATCTTTTGTTCATAGTGAAAATGTAATAAATTGGGTCATTGCAAGAGTTTGGAGGTAATAATTGATTTTGAAAACTAATGTCTTAAAAGAGCAACTTTTATATTATGCAAAGCTTTGGTATGCTAATTATTGTATTCTTAAGAATATAGGTGGATTTTCAAAGTGGGTAATTATATGATATGTTAAAAGGTTATGGATAAGCAATAGAGATGGATGGAACATAGTGCAATAATTTTTTTTTGAAAATGATTGAGACAAATGTTGGATTAATATAACCCTAGTTTACCTTCTGTGCATCTCTAGCAAATTTTTAGTTCTATATCTTTTTATTCTAAGCTTGTTAGGATTTGGTTATTAATGTAGCTACTAGGTCACAAAATATGCAACTGTAGCATTTAAGACGAGTTATTATGACAGTATGCACCATATGTGAATTACTTAAAAACTACCAAGGTGCTGCCAATTTAACAATGGCTTTAATATTGTAGCACCATATGACAACCCTCATTTTAAATGATAGTGGTTCTAATTTAATAAAAAATTAAACTTAATGAAAAAATTTAGAAATATATGAAAAAGATCATTAAATCCATTGATTTAAATAGAAGACTAGAAGTGGGTTTTAAGATTACCGCTCTCACTAAATTCCACTTATCTAGTGTCTCATAGTCTAACTTCATAAATGTTCACACGACAAGAAAATGCCACTGATTATTCTTCTTCTATATTTTGCACGACTGAGAACCTTAATTTAGGAGGACTTATGTTTTGCATTAAAATATCCTCAACAAATATATATTGAATGATCCCAGATATAAGTTTTCTAGAGGCATATACACATTGACACACCATATCATATAAATATAACCATATCCTATAAATCAGACATAATACAAGAAATAAAACATTATCTGTAGAGATAGAAATTATAGCAATTCAAAAAGAGGCATCTAACTAAAGCCTCCTATTGTTCACTTTTTATGACAATCTTCGAATTTGAGCATTCTAAGGAGGAATTCTTCCAAAAAAGCACCTGATTTCTAAACAACAACATATGTAGGCTTTGGAAAACTTAGAAAATAAAATTCTAAGTTACCAAGTTACTAAATGCTAGAGAGGGTTAAGGATTTGAAATTTAAGTTAAAAGGATAATTTTATTTAAATAAACGATGAGTATAAAGTCAAGAAAGATGAAAACAATGATAGGTTTTAAGTTTGATAGTGTGATTGTGTTGTGTGCCCTTTATGTTATGATGTTGATGCCTTTATACAATCCTTTCAAATTTAACTACCTTAAACAATTCTTATGTAACCTTTCAACCTCCAATCATAATTCAATCATGACTATGTTCCGATGAATTGCCCACCAATACACAATTGTTTTTAAAGTACATGTTAATCATATTTCAACCATCTTGACTCACAAATCCTGAACTTAATGATTCTTATGCTCAAGATTTCCTTAAACAATTTATTTGACTTATAAAAATCTTCACACAACTGGGCCTTTTTATCTTTGGGTCAAATAGGCTGAATTTCACTCAGGCTATCAATAATTGCCCCCTGTATATGTTTGATTAAGCAAACTAAATATATGGTATTAAAGAACTTCTAGACTTCGCAAGAATGAGTTCAAGGCCATCAATCAAATTCGCATATATAGACCAATGGTTTTAGAATGTTCATGAACCAAGAAAAGTCCAACTAAAAGAAGAAGCCTAGAAACATCATCAAGATAACCTTCACGCAATCCTTATCCAAAAAGAGTCATTGATCGAAAGGGAACATTAGGTATAGTAGTTATTTAAAGACTCTTTTGCATTTTAAATTGTTAACTCCTCGCCTATTATAAAAGTTTAAGGATTTGATCCATTTAAATTTTGAACTCCTACTACTCCTTTAAGTTTGTCTTATTTTGTACAAATTCGCCTCATTCTTAACTATTTTTTACTTTAAACTCCAAGCAAACTCGATATTCTCTACTAACCCCAGCTTTTTCCTCTTCTTTTCCTTATAATTTCCTCTAAAACGTAATAAACTCTCCTTTTTTAATTTCTATTATAGGTGTCAAACATTGTGTTTCTTCTTTATCTTCCACCGACTCTACCGAGTAAAATTCTATAGATGTAATACATTAACTTCTCTTTGTATTTTATTCAAATATTCTACCTTTTCCCCTTAATTTCATTCTCCATGTAGGCTATAAAACTCTAAAGAGTCTCAATTCCTGTCGAGCCACTCCTAGTCTTTATTAGATTAAGGTAAAAGCTTTAAAATCTAAACTTTTTTTCTAGAATTTCTTTTAATGATGTCATCTAAATCTCCTTTTTATAACATTCAAGTAAGAATTCCATATTTTGATTATGAGCATGAGTTACCTTTGACTATCAGAATCTTGCCGTTTGTTGGATCTCCTCAGTCATTTCTCCTATAAGTAGGAGAGGTAAGTAAATCAAACTTCCTACTATAATTTCCTTTATCACAAACCTTATAATCTTTGAAACCATTGCCAAAGAATGTAGAATAATGGAACAAATGGATATATAGACTATAACCCTCTTCGATTCTACTTGGAAGAGGCAAGGAATTCTTCAATTGATAGCCCTGTATAGGAACCTACTAGAGTACCAACCCAATTTGCTATTTGTTTTCTTGAAGTTGCAGAGTCCTTTATATAATTCCTTTGTTTTTCCTTTTGGCCATGCATTTATCTTACTTAAAGATGTTTTCTTTTTGACTGGCTGACCTATTATTGGAGAGGATTTTGATTGTTTAGTTGAAAAAACTTTTGATTTAGACCTTAGTTCTTTCAAATGTTCTTCTTACTATGGCATGATTAATATTTATTCTTTCTTTTAAGAACCCTATCTCTGAGGAAAAGCATATTAAGTTTATTTTGGTTTTGTTCAATCAATTAGTCTTTTGTCCAGTAAAAAATAAATCAAGTATAGAATTATTATGTTTTTAAAGAGAAGTAGCCTCAGGTAGGTTTTTTTGCTATAAGTTATGTTTTTCTAGGATTCCTTTACGAGAATATAAGGAGTTTGTCCAATATCCTCCTTTAAAGGCTCAATTTAAATGTATAGTTCATCTAGCTTTAGACACTCACTTATTTTTCGAAACTCAGGGATAAAGAAGGATTTCCTTCTATAAACTCTAGAATCCTAAATTTTCTCGGCCTCCGTCTTTCAACAAGCCTATGTAGTAAACCCACCAAGGATATTTTCAGTACAATGTTTTCTTTAAAGTCTAGGTCAATGGACCAATTTAACCCCCTTTAGAATCTCTCTAAAAGGCCTTATTGGCTAAAGATCTTCAAGCCCTCTAATTCTTTTTCCTCGACTATTTGTCAAGAACTTTTCCTTTCTTACACCAATATAAGAGTCTTTGTGGTAGGTGGTAACAAGGCTTTTAAACCTGGCTCTTTTATCATAGCCTTAGCCTTTGAAATATATCTGCCTTATCTTTGGAACCAGTAACTTGATCTTTCCCTAGGAATTCCTTCTATCATCCACCTTCTGGACTACTTAGTGGAATTCTCCTTCAAAGCTAGTGCCATTAATGATGAATTCTTGCATGAAATCTTTAAACATTATTATACCTTAAAATGTAAGATTTCTGTGACAACTATTGCTAATATAGAAACTTATAATTTTTTATGGAAAAAGACTGACTGGCAATTTCTTCCTCGCTTAGATTTTTTAATCCTTAAAGGTACTTTTTCTTACTCGTCTTTTAAAAATAATTTAATTTCAATTCTATAACTAACTTTTGATGCTTTAAATTTCAAAATTTTAAATGCTGAAGGAAAATAAAAGGAAAATACCACTTCCCAGAAAGAAGTAAAACTAGTTATAAGCTCTGCAACTAAGAGAAAATTTAAAGAAAAATATCCATTAGGTCCTAGCTCTAAGAAAGTAAAGAAATCAACCCACTCTACCAACAAGTTGATTGATTAAGTTGAAGCCATTGTAGCCACTACTAAAGAAACTGCTCCTAAAAATGAGACTTCTTCCACCCCTGAGAAGTTTGTGGAAGACATCAATGATGGTACCTCACTCATTTCTAATTTCTTTTATTCTATTAACATAAATTCACTACACATACCCTCTCACATGAACTAGAATTTGGGAAATTTATAAGTTCCCATGAATTAAAGATCACAAAAGTCACTTCACCAGAGAGGTATTCCCTCTACATTTGTAAAAATTCTCTAAACTTATTGACAAGTTCTTCTATATCTTATAAGAATGAGATGTTTGGATAACAACAGAAACTTATAAGTAAATCTTTGATTTAAGCTTCCTAGACATTTCACTTGAAGCTCTTTCTAATGTTGTACCATTGATTAATTATAAGGAACTGATAAGATTTAAGGAGTCCTTAAAGATAAGATGCAGTTTAATTTTTAACTGAAATTCAATGCAGTTTATTTCTAAGCATGTTGTCATATATTGGTTTTGTGACCCAATCACCTGCCATTGGGCAACTTTTAAGCGAAATTAAGAAAGTATTATCCTCCTTTGAGAAGTCCTACAATGATCATGTTATCTACTCTAAAAGACTAAGCTTCTCATAAAGACGCCAAGAGGATTATAAAGCGATGGAAATCAAAGGTAAAGGTCTCGTGGCACAAATTCAAGAACTAAAGAAAGAATTTGACTCTTTAGAGGATCAGACTAATGAACATGAAAGAGCCATCAAGTTGATTGGATAAAAGTAAGAGACTCTAAAATAGGACGATAAGCAACTTAATTAGGAATTCAATAAGGAGAAGCAGATGACTAAAGATGTAAGAAAATCACTGCTGTTGTAAAAGGAAAAGGTCAACCTTTGGAAACAACAAGTATATTACGCTAAAGAAGATCAAGTTTATTGTAATACAAAATAGGTGAGGATCTAGTCTTTTAACTTGGATCAACTTTGAATACATTACACCCTTTATAAATAATTTATTGTCCACAAGCTGGACAATTTGGTTTTAAATTTTATTTTCTTTGGAATAATTACTACTTGAATAATTATTTTGGTTTTCACTAAGTTGTTGGATAATTTTATTTTACACTTAATTCTCCCATAGAGTAGGCATATAGGGTTTTAAATATATCCTATTTAATAAAGCATTTATAAGTTTCATCTTCTAGGCTAGATTGCCAATATATGTTATCTTCCAAACCCACATGAATTCTAAATGGCCCTTCCTAATTAGAGGATCACTTTCCCCAGTTTCTGTCATTTGTTCTAGGTGGCAAATTACTTTCCATACCAAATCATTTTCTTGGAATTCCTATTTATGAACTCTTTTATTGTAAAGCTGTGCTACTTTTTCTTTTTCTATAATCATGTTATTCAAAGCCTGTAGTTGAACTTCGTCTAGATCCTCTAATTCTATTATCATTACATTAGAATACTCAAACGCCTTTAAAACATTTTTCTTATCTATATGTTTAGAAACTTGATATGCCTATAAAGTCTTAGACAAAATTCTATGCCAATCTCTAAGATACTACTCTAATGTCTTCTCCAAGACTTCAATTACTACTTTATTTGACCATTTATCTTATCCATTAGCCTGAGTATAGTAAGGAGTCATCTTTAACTTCCTAACTAGTAAACATAGTTCCTTGGTAACTCATTATTGATTATAGAATTCCAAATTAATGAATAATTTGTTATTTAATCAACTTCACTACATCAGTTTGCTCAAACTTTTTTATGTGTTAAGTAACCACCTATTTAGTAAAATAATATGTTGCCAACATAACACAATTATGATCTTTGGAGGAAGGTGGGTATATTTTTCCATTAAGGTTAATGACCTAACCCTTAAATGGCCTTAGCTTAATTATATGGTGCAACTCAGAAGTAGGAATTCATTGTATTCTTCCATATCTTTGTCATTGTTAGTAACTTTTTACATATGATATACAATCCTTTAACCTTGACGTTTAATAAGCCATCTCATTTTAACTCCAAACTGATGGACACTGGACACCCCTTAAGAACTTGCTTCATTACTATTAATTCCTCAAACATCTCTAAACAACTTAAAAGAAGTCCATTACTACCTTGCTAAAATAAGATTCCTTCAATCAATACAAATTTGAGTGCTTGCAATTTAATTCTATGGAGCGCATTCTTATTATGGTTCTTTAAAAGGTTTTTAAACTTATCCCTCCAATCCTGAATGACTTCTTTATCGATGTTAAAAACTTCTAAGGAAATTCTCCTTTAATAAATGGATGGATAAGACCTTCAGTGTATAATAACACATTTATGAACAAGCTCCTTAGGTATACTTAACCCATAGGCAATTTAAAAAAGTTCATTTGCCTCCTAATTCTCTTCTAGAGGAATATGTTGGAATCTAACCTCATCAAAGAATTCCAACAATTGAGTAATAGCAGTATAATAAGGCGACAAAGTTAAACTTATGCACTTATATTCTCCTGCTACCTACCACAATACCAATCAAGAATATCTTATAATGAGGACTCCACTAGCCCCCAGATTCAGGCTAATTACTAGTAATAAGAAGTTTATCTTAAGAGAAAGAAGATTTTTTGTTCCTATTAAACTAAAGAAGGTTCCAATTGATGTTTTAATGATAACAAAACATAATTATTACTAATGTGTTTATTATTTTTATAAAAAGCAATATTAAAACAAAGTGAAGTCATAAACTTAAGAAGATAGTGTATGAAATTGATAAAAAGAAGTTAAAATTTGCAGCCGATGAAATGAAGACCAAAACAAGAATAAAAGATCAAGGTAAGCTCACTTTATTGATTTGATAATCTATAAGACTCACCATATATAATCATTTCATCTTACTTCATTGAATGAGTCTTTACATTCATCAAAAGGCATTTAAGCTTTTGATTTAATATAAAAGCTTCTTGGTCTTTCAAATAATATTTTAAGAACACTTTGGGAAGTGTATTTGAATTAAACAAATTGGTCTTGAGCATTTAAAGTTGTTAAAATCATGTTTTTGGGATAATTGGTTAACCTATATGAGTTATTGATCAACCAACACTACAAAAAAAAAAATACAATCCGTGACGTTTTATTGATAAAACGTCACGGATTGTGAAGACTTTTCGTGACGTTTTAAAAACGTCACAAAAAGTTTAAATTTTTTGCGACATTTGAGTAAAACGTCACAAATTTGTAATATTTTTTTGCGACGTTTTATTGATAAAACGTCGCAAATTTATATCTGCGACGTTTTGTTTAACAAAACGTCACTTATGCCCAACCTAAATAATAATGAACCCATCATCTGCTAAACCATGAGATTGACAGCTTTTTTTATTTTTCCCCGATTCTTCTCTTCGTCTACGCAAAATCCCTAAAACCATGAGATTAACGCAAAATCCCTAAAACAAAGATGCCTTACTCTCCCAAAAACTTCCACTCCTGTCAATCTCCTTCGCGCAGATTAACGGCGCTACTACTCTCGTGCTTCCTCATCGGTGTCTTCTCAGTGACACACAAACAGACAGAGAGACCTCAATCTCTTCTCTTACCTACTTCTTTCCTATTCAACGCCGCCTCCTATGGATTCTGATTACGGCATTCCCAGAGAGCTCT
>JANQAP020000572.1:447771-460963 GCA_026874005.2 Erythroxylum coriaceum
TATAATGATAACTATATAAACTAAACTGCGAAAATAATATTAATATTATTAGTTAAACATTAACACAATAATTTGTCAGTTCCGCTTCCTCTTAATTTGACTTGCCCTTCCTCTTTCTTTTGTTTTACTTTCTCCTTCCCCTTCCTCTCATTTTCCTCTCGTCTTACTTTCTGCTTCCACTTCGTCTCATATTTCTTTCATTTTACATCTCATTTTTTGTTACGTCTCTCTTTGCTTTCTCCATTATTATTTGCTTTTCATCAACATTACTGCTATATACCATGGAACTAAGGCGAAAGCCAAACGGAAAGTAAGACGAAAACCCCACACTAACTATTTCTTCAAACATCAAGAAAGACTAGGACGAAATATAATTTTTTAATTAGTTAATTAATTATATCATTATTAAACTAAATATGTTAATAATAATCTAGTAAGCAAATTTATTATACATAAATTTAAATTGACTCGAAATGCCAAAAAATTTATCAGATTTTTAGTAATAATAATAATGTTAATTTTATTGTACACAAGACAATGTATATATATATATATATATATATATATATATATATATATATATGTTAATTAATATGATTCAGCAATATATATACTTGTTATTACTACATATATATATATTTTTATATATATATATACTAAGTCTGATTATTATATATATAAATATATATATATATATATATGTTAATTAATATGATTCATTTCCTTACATTATAACTCACTAAATTAACTGGGCATTATTACTGCGCATCGCGCAGTAATACTCTGCTAGTATTATCATAACTTCTTGGATTGAAGGCATGGACGACCATTAGTTTTACTTGTTTTTTTTAATTATGGTTCAAAATTAATAAAAAGACAAGATGTTTTTTCGGATATTTTTAAAATATAAATACTTTTCAAAATAAATAAAAACACAAGGAAAATTTGCATCTTTTATCTTAAGTTGTAAGGATAATGGTTTTATTAGTGCTTAAACTTTACTATTTTATTTGAGTAAATGCCTCAACAAAAAAAGTAATTTATCGGGCACTTAAATTTTTTAATTTTATTATGCTAGTGTCTCCATCAATTAAGTTAGACAAAAGTGTTGACTTAATAATATCTTGTTATTTGTGTGACAATGTATATGTTGACTTAAAAAGATTAAATTTTAATGTAAGTTTTTGATCCAATGCTTAATTAATTCAAATAAATGATATTATTAATGTTCAAACTCGTATCAAATTATTGCACAAATTGCTTAATTTATAAGAAGTTTGGGTTTATTTTTATTTTTTCAGTGTATTCTTTAGTTGTCCCTTTGTGATTTTGTTTTTTATATTTATTTTTTAGTTATGATTATAGTAATAATTATGCTACTACGGATAAAATACACTAAATAATAGTTAAAATAAATTAATTTTTATTATTAAATTTTTATTTCCAAGTAAGAGATGTAAAAAAAATCTTTGCTTTAGCGTTGAAAATAAAGGAAGAGATGTTACTACGTGAAAAAATAAAACTGAAAACTGAGGAAATAGGTTTTAAGGCCTGAACAAGATTTCTAATTTCTAATTTAACATTAGAAATATTTATTAACCAACATTTCGAGGTTGATATTCTAACAATAAGATTCATTCTTTTAGAGATTTGGTCTATTATTAAGTAACCTCAACATTTTCGTAAGAATATATTTTGAATCAAATTGTTTAATTTAAAACCTAACATTTTCAAAACGTATAAAACAAGCATCAAATGAATAGAAATATAAATAAAGTTAACTTTTCATTAGTTAAATATTACATTAATAATGACGTCACATATATATATATTTCAAAATGAGGCCTATTATGTAATAATAGTAGTGGACTCGAATTGTCAGAGGTCTCTTTTGAAGAAAAATAGCCCCATTTGAGTTGAGAAATCCTGCCAGGATTAAACTCAATCACTATGCATTAAAGACAGGCTTAATGAATAACTATTATTCAAATGGAGTGGTTCCACTAGTCAAGTAGTTCCGCGAGTCAGCCAATAGAGTAATGAATAAGAATAATCACTTGGCGTAATACTTTCATTCAAGTTTATATAATAATAATAAAATTTGAGCATAATATATAATTGGAATTTCAATCTTTAACTTTTCGTTTAAACTCCAGTTTTTAATAAAAAGTTTTAATGACTCCTCATGTGCGGTTGATGATTTTTAGAGAGTAGAATTTTTTAATTAAACTTTTAAATGAGTAAGGTAAGATCTCATCTAGGATAAACCAAGTTGAAGTGAGCCCTACAAATAATTAGATTAGAATGGATAGATATTTATCTAAAAGTATATACTAAAAAATTGAAAAAAAAGATAATTAATGTGGCATTTTTTTAATATTTGGTATTTTTTTAAAAGAAAGTGTACATTATTGGCGTATCTTTTCTTTATCCACCATATATAAAGATCCACCTCTCTTTTAGCAATTCTAGTTACAGTGGATATGACAATTATTTTATTGAAGAATAAATTTGAGCAATTAACAACATTAGAAAGCATTTTTGAATTCTTATTTAATTCAAAGAAATTGAGGTCGTTGGATGATAATGAACTAAGAGAATTTTGTACTAATTTTACGAACTACTTTGTTTTCATGGTATTGTGTGGATGTAGATTTAGATTATTTTTTTTTCTGAATTCAAAGTGATACAAATGACTTTGCCAAATAAGTTAATGCCATTTCAATTGCTTATCAAATTCTATTGATTATACCTGTTATTATAGCATCAGTTGAGAGAAGTTTTTTAAAATTAAAATTATTAAAAATCTACTTGAGGTCATCAATATAACAAGAAAGATTGTATGATTTAGTTATTTTCGGTATCGAGAAGGATATGTTGGACAATATTGATCTTGATATTATCATTAATAATTTTACATCTAAATATGTGTGGAGAAATTGTTTTTCATGATCATCTGTGTTCTTATTAGTGCAATTGTCTTGATATTTCACCATATGATATTGTTGTTTGATTGCTGCTACTGCTATTTTATTGTTGCTGCTACTATTTTTAATAATTTTATTGTTGCTGACATTTATAAGATGTTTAGATGTTGTTATGATCATTTAGTATTTTATTAAGTATGCGGACTTATGACTTAAGTCACTTATAGATGGATATCAAATTTTAATAATAAAAGATGTTTTTAAAGTTTACATATTTATATATTGTCGATTAATTAAGGGCTTTTTTTTTCTCTGTCTTAAGCTTATGAAATGCTAGAAACGGCCTTGGTCTAGTTCCACCCTCCCTTACCTCCAGCTCACTCCTCCACCACCATCCAATTTGATTAATACCGTACAGGTACTGATATCGAATTTGGTTCTAGTATAGTACGGTACCGGTACTGACAATACTGGGTATCATTTTGTGTAATTTTTTAAATTTATAAAATAGTCCTTAATTTTTTTTAAATTGCAAAATAGTCCTTCAATATATTGTATTTTATAATTTTTAATTTTACATCAACCATGTCTCCAAAAATCATAATAATAGAAATTTAAAATAACAATTTGCTTATTTTTATTAATATTATTTTTCAAATATAAATAATAACCATAATTAATATAAAAATCATTTAACCATCATACAAATATAAAATTAAGAACAATATAAAGTATTTAAAATATTACAATTTCATTACATAATAAATAATAATTAAAGGCAATTAAGTTTTTGTCACTTTAGAAATGACATTTTTAAAATTTTAAAATTAATAAGTAAATGTATTTTAAAAACTTAATTATTATTATTATTTTAATTAATTTAATTTTATAATAATTATTATATTACTAATTATTGTTAACTGTATCAAAACTCAAAAACTCTAATAATTGTTAGCCAATTTAGAAACCTTAATTTTGTTTCAATCTCTCTAATACTACCCAACAGCAACAACATCACTACGATAAGAATAACAATAATGGCTTTTAAAGAGTAAAGACTCTTTTTTTCCTTGTTATCTCTTTCTATTTCGTTATCTCTGTCTTCTGGTCTACTTTGAAATTTTGGTTTAATCCAAGAGAAAGGGTAGAAACTGCCAAGAGTTCCTGACAAACCCTTTTGATTGATTTGATTCAAGAGACTTGTTGGCTTCTTTTTATAAGCCATAGCCATACGCCACTACCATTCCTTATAAGCAACTTCACTAATCACTTTACTCCATTTTTCCTTCAAGTGTTTTTCCAATGACAGTCACTCATACATATACCCCTTAAACTGCTATATACTTTTGCCATGCTACACAACTCAGCTAGCAAAAGCCTCTAAAAAATGGCTACCAAGGCTAAGTTAGGCAAATCCAGAAGAGAATTCTTCACATCTTTCACTTGTTCTTGCTCTCTCGAACCAAGATTCATCTTCATCTTCTTTGGTTTTTTTTTGTAGACAAGTTCTGAATTTTTTAAACTTTACTGTACCAGTTGGTATTTGGTCGGTATTTTAAATACCGACCGGTACCAATCGATATTAGGAAAAATTATCGATACTGGCTGATATTGATGGCTGGTACCAAACTACTGAATTTCGTATCATTTGTTGGTCGGTATGGTACAAATCTCAAAACTTGGCCATCATTAACCACCGTGACCTAAACGATACATTACTTCTCCTCCTCCTCTGTGATGTATACCAAGAAAAACCCCAAAAACTCAACACCCCAAGTAGTGAGTGGCCTAAGTTTTAGCTAAACACTGCTCTGATGACGTATTGAAGCTTTAGTCTTGCTTTGGTGTTCATTATAGTGGTGCCCTTTTACCTTATTGGAGTTATGGGTAGCATTAGTTGGTCGAAAGGAGAGGTGGGATGTTGGTGCTGCCCTGGTGACGATAGTAGCAGCTGCTGACAATGACTATGAGAGGTGGTAGCAAGGAGTGTGTGAAATGTAAAAAGGAAATGAGAGAGGGTAGAGATGTTTGTGAGTTGCCATGCGAGCATAAGTTTCATTAGATGTGTATGTTGCATGGTTGAGGAAGAGAAATATAGGTCGTTGTTATAAGTATCTAATAAGATGAGTAAATTAATTAAAGAGGAGTGAAAGGTTTAGAGATCTAGCAATAAATGGCTGTGATGAAGAGGTTTGTAAAGATACGCTTATTAATTAGGGTTTCTAGATTAGGGATTTTATTTAATAATTTAATTAAAATTTAACATAACAGAATGATGTTATGTAAATAGTTGACAAATTTCATTAATTGATTCAATAGTTAATGGAAGAGAACTAATATGATTGGACTCAAAATAGAGTAGATATTAATTCTAGGCTTTATGTTTAATCGAAAATTTGTATGATGAAATGATTGAATTATACAAAAAAATCATGCATGGAAAGGTTATTTAAAAATATTTTGATATTCCTGAATATTTGGGTGTTAATGATGTATTGCTAGACGTCAATCTTGATCAATGATTATAAATTATTTAATTGGAGAATTAAAAATAAATTAAAATGAGTTTTAATTTATCTAATTCTAATTATGAATTAGAATTAGAATTAGAATTAGAATTTATAATTTATAATCATTTCCAATATATTTGGGAACTTAATGAGTCTCACATAAAGAATGTGTTAAAGAGAGCAAAAATATTTTAATCAAGTTGGACTTAAATATGGGATATTTAATAAATAAGGTTCAATATGATATATTGGGTTTTATTTGGGCATAATTGATATTTAATTAGAATTATTTGTAATTCTAATTAAAGTTTAATTGAAATTAGAATTTAATTTCAATTAAATTACTAAAATGTCCAAAGCTTATAAATAGGCTTAAGCTTTAATTGAGCTAGCACTCCTTACTTAACCTTTTCTGTAAGAGTTACAGAGTTCTCTAAACATGTTCTATAGATATTGTTAGAGGTTGGACACTTGTGTGACTATGATGGTTAAGATGGACTAGTTTTATGAACGATTCGAGGGATATGATAAGAAAATAATCAAGCTTTAGAATAAGGTACGAATTAAGATTCATGCTTTATTATGATTTTTGTGTTAATTATTTTATAAAATTAAGGTGATCTTGATTTTCAGGAAATCAAAGTACGAAAAAGGTTCATAATTTTTCGCTGTAGTTAAGATCTAATCCGATTTTCCATTACTAAGGACTACTACTTTTGGCGGAACCCATTTGAGAAGAGGCTAGATTTAAAGGAAAAAAGTATTTGCAGAAGTCTGGAGGTTCTGGTTGCATTTCTGAAAGGATAAATTCATCCACCAGCTTTGGAGTGGGTGAACCAATCAACATTAAGAAATTTAGAGAATTTGTCAATTTTGACTGGGTTGAAATTCACAAGGGTGTCAAGCAAAAAATAGTTTAGGCCACAGTCAAACAAATTCTCTTGCTGTGGCAACTCCAATGGTATAAATCGTAAATTGAAAAAGCAGAACCTTAAAACCCTAGACTCCCAATCGCACTCCAAATAACTATTACTCCCTCCTCCACGCCAGTTGCACATCAATTAACTTAAGCCCTCCATACTTCAAAATGAAGAGAATCAAATAAGGAAAAGGCCGAGTTCCAACAATATACAGTTATTTCCATTTCCAAACGACCTAAAATTCAACCTTCCATGAATTACACAATACAAAACCAAGTCTCATCTTTACAGAAAGCCAAAACCCTAATGATTAAACTCAGTCATTAAACTTAACCAAAACCACAAACCCCAAGGAAATTGATTCAATACCATAAAAACCTAAAACCTTAAAGTTCAAATCTCTAAAGTAATGGATTGGCCATTTTTTACGAGCATCAAAAACTACGAATCATATAACCACATCGATTAAACCAACACTTGCCCTCTTTCACATTGCTCCTAAATTTCGAAATCGGATTAAAGGCTCCAAAACTCAAATTCAGAGAAATGAAGTTGAAAAAACAAAGCTCAAATAGTTAGGCAATTGACTTGAGAACAGAGCAAGGATTTGCAAAGAGAAGCAAGCGTGGCGGTAACACCTCTATGATTTATCAACGTCATCAACGGAGGATTCATCCTCTGACTATGACCCAACATATTTAAAGGGAAATATAGATTTAGTTAAGTTAATTAAATTAATTACATTTAAGATTAAATTAAACTTTATTAAATTAATATTTAATTTTATAAAACATTGTAATAATTTTAATAATTAATTTTAAATAAGTGAATCTTTTAATACTTAAATGACACAATAAACTCAAACGTGATAGGAGGCTGATCATGTGTATCTTTGATATATGTTCTATTAATAGATTTAATTTGAACATTTCTAAAATGATATAAATTAATTTAAATGCTTCAAAATATTTAAATTTAATTCATTATTGAAAACAAAATTTAGAGTCATTTTTACTCTTTTGAGCTCAGTTATAAATGTTGGAGCCTTTGTAAGGTTTTTGGGCCTTAAATTGGCCCAAACATTAATTCACATCCATCTAGCCAGCCAGGCACTGCCGTTACTGAGCAATTGAGTGTGAAAACCTTATTGTACTCACAGAAAGTAGTTTCTTAGATGTGTTGATGGAGCGGCCAAATCAGGTTTCTATCTTTATCTGCGCCCCAACCCCTCCTCCCCTAAATAGATAAAACCAATTGTTGTAAATGTATAGCTTTGAAGTTTGGTTCTTTTGTCCTATAGATACAAGGGAAATTAGCAATTTTGTGTTTGTTTTAATCTTTTCCCTTGTTATTTTATAATTAGGCTAAAACATTTGTAGTATAAAAGCTCCGATCCCAAGAGTATGTACGTTTATGCTTGGCATTAAGTTCACATTAGGAATTTCTCTTCATTTCCTGAAAAGTTTACCAAACCCACCCAAATGTTTGGCCAATATTTTGTTTGGTTCCTTAAGATAGTAAGATCGGTCCGAAGTCCATTTTAAACCTTAACGCTTACAACAGAATATAGAACAGATACTAACGTTTCAAAGCTTTCAAATTAAACGCTAAAGTTTTCAAAATATTTAAAATAGACCTTAAGTGAATGAAAATTTTAATAGGATTAACTCTTGTCAGTTAAACGTCACTCTTGTCAATACTGATGCAATATTATTTTTAATTTTTTAAATAAAAAGTAGACCCACTACTACATGGTAAGTAGGACCTATTGTTTAAAATATATAAATGTGGATCTCATTGTCAAGTGACAAGTGGAACCTACTGTTCGAAGTGTATAAATAATAATCTCGCTATCATGTAGAATCCACTTTCTGATTAACCTAAAAATTAATTATGCAATAGTAAGGTTCACTTTCTATTTAAAATATATAAAAATAATATCATGTCAGCATTGACATAACAATTAACTAATACGAAGTTAACTCCATCAAATTTTCCGTCCATTCAGTACCTATTTTAAATATTTTGAAAACGTTATGGTTCAATTTGAATTCTTCAAAATATTAAGGTTAAGATTGTATTCTATTGTAAACATTAAGGTCCAAAACATACTTTTAACCGCGTGACATATGCCGTATAAGTTTCATGGAATTATATATTAAGTCAAAGCGAGACAATGCATATTATCATATTTTTCTTATGATGTCAGTCCCATGAACATTAAGTTGATATCTTGACAATTTAAAATAAGTGAAAAAATCATCAACTGTTTAGCCCATTAAGAATTAAATTAAGTTGAATCTTTTTTATTAACTTGGTGAGGTTAAAGAAATCCAGTAAAGGGTTGAGGAAATCAATGTAAAAGCTTCCTCCCCTAGTCGCTGCAGGTGGAAAAAGACCTTAAGGAATTTGTTTACAAACTTGTTTTGGGCATATGTTCTGTTCAGATCAATCTTTTCATTCCTATAAAAGTTTGACTCATTGATGTTTTAGCCGATTATGTAACCTAAGTAGGTATCAGCTTGATGGAAATAAGTCCAACTAGGAGTGCGTCACATTGTAACTACGTTATGTTTAGAATGTTTTTGCTCAGTGCAGGCGGCTGATCATCTGCTCTGTGCTTTCTTTTTATCTTCTAGATCAAGTCATGACAGACGGAGTCGACCGATTCTCTTAGCCACCTTAAATTATTTTTCTACATTAATTGGCTTGCTCATGAATCATCATAAGTTATAATTAGACCAGCATTGTTTGATCAGTGATTTTGACATAGGAAAAGGATGACTTAAGGCCCTTCAATTTTTATGGTAAAATATACTTATTTTTCAAATTTTTTATTTTCACAAATTAAGCTCTTAAACTTATAAAATACAATTAGTCAGTTTCTTAAGGTGGTTCATTAAAATAATATATAGAATATAAAGTTAAAATTTTAAGTCTTAATTGATGAATTTAGTTTAAAAATTAGATTAATTTTACTGAAAAATTCTAAGTGTTTAAATTTGTTTCCTTTAAGGTATAAAAAAAACTTTGACTTTCTAACCCATACTGACTTCATTCACTGTATTCATCCAGTAGCATCAGACACACCTTCTAGGAAATCAACTGCATTATAAAATACCATTTGACGTTAAAAAAAGTCTTTTTCATAAAGAAACATAAATGATCCGTGAAGAAGAGACTCTAAAAGCTGGAACTTTCTAATCAGCTAACCTGCTGCTCAAGGTACATCGGTAGGCTATTACGATAAGTTGGTTTCGGAAAACATTATCACGTTACGAGTGCTTAGGGTGAAAAAAATTACATCAAAATTTTCCTGAGAGCTTGGGGTGAATAGGTTACATTAATTTGCCTGGTGGCGAAGCATGATAGAAAGTGGTTTCTTAAGATACATTGATTACCATGAGATCTGGATTTGAATTTAATTAACGACTTTTTAGTTTAACTCGACTTATTTCTCTCGTTACAAAATAAAATTACATTCAATATCAATACAAATGTCTATCAAAATTCAATCAACTTTGATGTTTTTTTTTTGATATGGCCACGTTAATCGTGTACCCAAAAAGAATAAGTGGAAGACTTAATTTGCTTTCAAATGATGTCATTCCACAACTTTAATTTTTCAAATATTGAAAGAAGGAAGTTTTAGGTCATTAATCTCAATAAAAATTTAGTTCCTTCTGTGCCGGTTATGTTAAGACTTTAAATCTGCTTTAAAAGTGACGTCCGATTAATTAATAAATAAAAGAACACATCGCTAGGATTACAGAAACGACCAACACCGTTCCATTGGTTCTCTTGCATTGCTAAAATGAAGAAATACAAATGTAAGTTTTTGTAATTAGCTTGTACAATGTATATTTGTGTAAAGAATATATACACATGCATGATCACCAAGAATCAAGGGCAAAACTAGTGAACAAACTGAAATCTAGAGAAAGAAATAATAACAACCAATTGATAGAGCAAAAGACTGCGTGCCGATCACTTGAGTCGAGCCCCTAGTTGTTGATACTGTTAGTTCCTTTGCTTGGTCCAGAAGACGGAATAGGGCCCTTTGGAAGCATATTCAGA
Organism: Erythroxylum coriaceum; assembly: GCA_026874005.2. Taxonomy (NCBI): domain Eukaryota; kingdom Viridiplantae; phylum Streptophyta; class Magnoliopsida; order Malpighiales; family Erythroxylaceae; genus Erythroxylum; species Erythroxylum coriaceum. The sequence continues at coordinate 458,206 of JANQAP020000572.1, forward strand.
ATCATTGGCCCGTACCTCCTTGAAATTCCTGATGGGATTTTTGAAGCGGGCTTCTCTGTAAGTTCCATGTCACAGGGCGAGGTATGTTTCATGGAATCTTTGAGCTCCCGTTCATCCAGCGACATACCTTCGACGTTTTCTCCAGGAAGTTCAAGATTCAAGGATGGTTGTGTGGCGGAGCTTTGCAGGAGATGGCCTTGAAGTACTCTAGCTGAGGATGACGAGAACAAGAGTGACACGACAAGAAAAGCGAACAAAGTTGGCTTAAGGTTATTGGATTGAAGTACTTCTGGCTTTGCCATTGGAGACCGTTAGATGAAAGATTTGATGATGCTGTATTCTACTTAATTAAGAAAGAAGAGAGGGAGTTTAAGTTGGCTTGCTTCTTCAAGAAGTGTTTAAGGTGAGGGTTATATATATAGAAGTGAGTTGAGGAGGGAAGAATATGAAACCGTTTTCCATAGTTGACGAAGTCAGAGGTTTTGGTAATGGAAACATTGACAAGTGCTCTTACGCGCCCATTGCACGGTGCAGTCTAATGTGTACCAGCATTAACGTAATGGATTGGGATATGGGGAAATAAAGTGGAATTTACTCTGAAAATCTTTGGAAGCTCAAGTCAAGTTGTAGTTTCATTAAGGCCAGATTTAAGGGAGACTTTGATTCTCCTTCTCAAGTCTACTAGGACCCATCTAGAAAACCGAAAACTCATCAGGTCGCAAGTTCTACTACAAGGTTTGAGCTACCTTCTTGTTCAATTTTATTTAATATTTGACATTCTACATACAGTAACAAATACATGAACGCAAACTTTTTTTTTGGGGTCAAGATTAACTCCTAACTTTAGTAGACTAATAACAGTGATTCAAACAACAACAAAAAAAAAGAAAACTTTTAATATCAATTGTTCTTTTCTATCTTTGTTTACTTTGCATGAAAATATTATAGAAGTCTTTTCACCTTATTACTTTTTTAAACTATTCAGTTTCTTAGTTGGATAGATGTGATACAAATGGCTTAGACTTTACGTAGGCTACAAGCACAAGGCCACAAAGAGGAGTGGAGTTGGGGAAAAGCGCGTTAGTCAACTGATAGTACGCATAGATAAGAGGCGGAGCGAAGGAGGTGATTCAGAACTTTGACTATGTGTGCCAGCTCTTACTTTTGTGCGTTTTTAGGAAAACAAGTACGCGTTTTGAGACAACACACATTGAATGAGGTAAGAGAGTGAAGAAGATACGTACTTGTTCTCCACGTTAAAATCTGTTTGACTCGGCCATATTAGTATTCCACCCCCTCACCGTATTTAGTGTTGCCTGTGCTCCTTTTTATGTTTTTGTCACCGACATTTGTTATTATTAAATTACTGCCCTCTCTCTCTTATAAAGTATGTGTATAATTCATAAACCGAATTCTTGGATTTTTTAAAATATGTTCATACAATTTTAACTTATAAAATCAATATGGAGAATTCAAAAAATTGCCAAATTAGTATTATTTGTTTAGATTCAACAATTTTCTTGTACTTGATCCATTTAGATTCAACAATTTTCTTATACTTCATTCAGGTTTTTCATAGGCTTAAAGAAAGGGGGCAAACCACTATATAGTAGGAACCAAGCAATTTTGTTGCATCCAGAAGTTGAAATACATAAAAAATGAACTCAAACTGTTGAACTCTTTAAAGGGATACAATACTTCTGCTATTAACTTCACCATATTGGAACTAGTAAATTTACAGGCCAAGCTTGCTTCAAAGTCAAATGGTCATTTACTCATAGATAAAGAGAAGATAGCTCTCTCCAACTATTTGCATGTAGTGAACAATCACTCTTCTCTTCTTTAACTGAAAGCAAGAATTAACTGGCTACAAGATGGGAACAATTGCACTAAATTCTTTTTCAGTTTGATACTAGCTAGGAAAACCCACAAGAAGACCTCTTCAATTACCCCTAAAGATGGTGTATTAATTTAGAATCCCCAGGACATACAAGATGAAGCAGTTAGGTTTTTCACTTCTCTTCTTGGTACTCGTGTTTCATCTAATGTCTCACTCACAGAGCTAAGGAAACTTAACCTGAAGTAAATTTCTCCTCTCGACCTTGATCTTCTAACAAAACCAATGGATGATAATGAATGGTAAGAAAGCCCTAGGGCTAGATGGCTTAAATGGTTTTTTTTTTTCCGAAATCATGGAACATGATTGGTAGTTTTGTCAAAAATGCTATCCAAGAATTCTTCTAAAATGGTGTTCTTCTCAAGGAGATAAATAGAACCTTTTTGTGCTTGATTCCTAAAGGCTCACATCCTTCCAATTTTAGGGACTTTTGATATATATCATACATCAACTTTCTCTACAAAATAATTTTCAAGATCCTAGCTATAAGATTAAAGAAGGCGATTGCTCCTTTGATAAATGAAAACCAAGGTGCTTTTTTGAGTAATAGACAAATAGGTGACAATGTCCTCCTTGTACAACAACTATTGAAAGGGTACTTTACAACCAACAGTCCTCCAAACTACATAATGATAATCGAATTCCACAAGGCATTTGACAGTATCAATTGGAAATTCTTATGGACAATGCCCACAATTTACGAGTTTCCCATTAAGTTCATCAACTGGCTTATGGAATGCATAACATCTACCACTTTTTCAGTGATGATTAATGACACTCCCTATTCATTCTTTAAAGGAATGAGAGGCCTTAAATAGGGGGATCCCCTATCCCCCTATCTATTTATTCTTTGTATGCAAA
>JANQAP020000572.1:615886-656037 GCA_026874005.2 Erythroxylum coriaceum
TTGATTGCATAATAACATATAAGACCTGAATAATAAATGCTGCTTTTATTGAAATCTTAATGAACTTGCCCAATTAAATCCACCGATCCCTACACCCTAGCTATAAGCAGCAAAGTTTTAAGTAAGATGGCCACACAAAAGTGGTTTTTACAGAGTTGGATGTGAAAAATCTGCCTCGATAAACTTATTAAGCACCAAACGTCATAAAATGTGACTTATTCAGAAAATGTAAACCTTGCAAACCTGTGCAAAATGTTATATTTGTGCTATGCAGGTAGTATTAACTTCTCAAATCGATAAGCTAAATGCTTTCCGATGTATCGAAGAAAAAGTGATAAGCTACAAAGTTAATTGAAAATGCACAAAATTTCTCATGAAAAATCAATAGAATAGTACAATGTCTTCAAGGAAACTTAGTTTGCTAAGTAGACACAATTAGAAATGTAAATGAGAGCAACTTTAGTAAGCACCTCTTTCCGAAGAATAGTTAAAGCTTCCCCAACATAGGGAACTGAGTCCTCGGGGACGAATTCTGTGACTTGATCAACATCAGCATCTGTGTGTAAAGGATTGAATATTACAGGACCCTTGCCTTTGACAATGTCAAAAGGGATATTCATCCCAGAAAGTGGAGTGAGAATGTCGGAGAATAAAATGACCTGCCAAAAGACGGGACAGCAGAAATGTGACAAACCAAAAAAAAAAAAAAGACTCATTTTCAAGTCTTGGGTTTGGTTACTGACCCCGTCAGGCTTAAAAGCAAGCCAGGGCTGCAGAGAAATCTCAACCACAAGATCAACATTTTCTGATCTTTCCCGGAACGAGGGATGCTTCTCACAGAGGATTTGGTAACTCTGCGATTAAATCAATGGAAATTAAAAAGACAGAAAAAAAGAATATTAGGAAAAAAAGAAAAGAAGCCAAGGGCGGTAAGTAATAGACCTGCCTTCATGTACCTCCCGGCTTGCCTCATAAGCCAAACAGGGGGTCTTTCCACATCTTCCCCTCTAACAGCATTCAACAACAGCGGCTCAGCCACCACGGAGGCTGTTTTTGGTTCCGCTATAAACAAGAGAGAGAGATGGCTTCGTACGGGAGAAATCGGGAGAAGGAAAGACAAAAGAGTAGTAGCTATACTAACCTTGAAGAACACAGCGGACCGTTGGAGATTTGGAAAGAGGCTTAGGTGTTCTAGGAGAAGCAGCAAGAGAAGCAATTGAGGAGCCGAGACCGCTGATACAACCCATTACCTAATAATTTCATTAACTAAGAGGAAGAAGAAGAGACGATAACGATGAAGGTGAAGGTGAAGATCAACTGTCTGTTGTTTCTGAAATGTCAAAAAATGGAGATTGGAGAAGATGTGAGAGCGGCCAGAAACCAGATAGGAAGATAAGGAAGGGGCCGTTTTTCTTTTGGACTCACTCGACTGCTATTTATGTTCCCATGTCATGTCAGCGGCCACTACTGGCGCAAAAACACCTTAAGCAATTTTGAATTAACCAAATGTATGCAGAGCTATAAAAAAATTAATAACAATGTGCAAGTTTTTGTTATCATTTTTATATTAATTTATATTTTATTATTTATAAAATAAAATAATTTCTCATTAAATATATTAATGATATAACAATTGTATCAATTACGATGAATCTTAATATAAGATTAAAGGTTGTAACTGACTCTTAATTTTTTTATAAGATTAAAAATAATTTTACCGTTATTGTTAATTATGTTCTAATATTTATAAAATAACATAATTTACACTTTCTTTCAAATTTAATTTTGTCATATCAGCTGCGCAATTCAATTTTATGTATCTAATTAATATGTTTTAACTTATGCCTTACTTTTCCTTTGGAAAGGACTGCTATTTAAACTCCTTTGTCACTCCAACTTGTCGTCGTGTCAGCCACTGCAAGACCGGTGATCACTAACAGCTTCATACATCTAATGTCTTCCCATAACATACATACCGTCTAAAGTTGGTAATTAAAGAAAATGCATATTTCACCAATAACGACATGTTTCAAGAATGGTTTGTGCAGCTTTCAAATAAATTCAATCATGTTTTGTTCATTATACTTGAACCTTTCAGTCGAGAAGCTAAAACCCAGAGGAAAACAAGGAATCCTGTAGAACCTGGATTGTATTCCCAGAAATGAAATATGCTGGCTGTCATGCAACCATAACTGAAGCGACAAAGTTGCTACAACATATCCTTCTCATGCATGCTGCAAAAGTAATTTGCAGGCGCTTATTCGTTTAAAAAATTGAATCAAACAGACATCAGCCTAAGGGTCTCGGTGAAGTAAGATAAATCCAATGAAGAAGAAGACAATACCAAACAGAATTAACAGGGAGTTACAGGTAGAGGGATGAGAGGCCAAAAACCTATCAGAAAATAGTGTCGATGGTTAGCTTTCTTTTTGGAGGAGATTTCTCTATAATCTGCTTTTGCCGGTCCATGAATGCAGATCCCTTATTGGCAAATAATCTTCTTAAGTTGATAACTGAAAGATCAGTAAAGCTAGCCACTGCAAGATCTGCCTGAACCAGATCATACCTGCAGTGTTTCAACACAAATCAATGTCTAAAAAGCAGTGCAAAACTGCAATTATATCTACTGTCAGGTAAAGTCTAAGTTTACTACAATACTGTAAAGGCACGTACGCGGGATGAGCACCAATTAAGGCCACAGCCATCATAGTACAGTTGTGAGCAGCAGTGATGCCCCGGGGATCATCTTCAAAAACTACACATTTTGATGGTTTGCGATCTAGCTGCATGAAATTCAGAGGCCAATGGGTTAAAACAGCTTGAATGAGTAGAAACAATAAAGGACGTGAAATCATCTACCTTGTCATCTAATATCACAAAGGAAATGCTGAAGACTTAACCTAATTGTTTAATAGTTGTTTCCTTCCTGAGACACGAATCACCTTTGTTATGAGCTCTAAAAACTCATTTGGAAAGTTTGCTTTCATAGTTGCTCACACTCAGTTAACCTTGTTCAGTCTTTTACTTCCTATCACATGAGAGAATGTCATGGATCAATCCCCAAAAGCAAATTCAGTAATTTATTGCATATCTAGGTTACCACACCAGTCCCTCCATTAAATCTTTGGAAGCATAATATTACTTCAAATCAGTCACCAGCCATAAAGCCTTTAAAATGTGTTTCACTAGTCATATTTGTACCTACTACATCACAACTTCGCACGTAATCATCCTTTAAAGGGTATTCAATTGCAACACTGCTTTGCACGTCAGTAGATCCGGTACAAGAGAGTACTATCTTAAGGCAATACAAAGAACAATAGCTACCAAGTTCAATCAAGTGACTGATTAAAATGGAAACATTCTTGCAATGGTGTTGTAGACTATACCTTCACGGCTGCAGACAGAAATCTATGAGCTATAGATTCCATACCATCTTCCTCTGCCACTATAGCCTGAAATCAGAGACGATGCACGACAGAAGTTAAAAGCCCATTGTTTACTGAATTTCACCTCTAATTCCCAGCTTCTAGGTGTAAAAGTAATTGCACTATATATCATGTTAGCAGAAAACTGAACTAGAAATAACCTGGAAATATTTCTTCAGACCCATACGCTCCAGAGTCGCTACCATGTTCATCCTATCAAGGCTCGAAACAACAGCACAAGGGATGCCAGCTCTAGATACTGCATCCAACCACTCTTCAAGTCCTTCAATGGGTTCTCTAAGCTGCTCAGGAACATAAAAGAAAGACATATCCTGTCAATCCAAGAAACGAATACATAAATTAAGCAACAGATAAAAGAAAAAGATACTTACTCTAAGTAAATTCTCACAATACAACTCGGATAGCCTTAATTTCAATCTTTCCACTTCACTTTCTGTTCTTTCCCAGACCAATACCTGGCATGTTTTAAAGACATTCAAACCATTGGGTATCGATTGTTAGATAGGAAATTCACAGGAAAAAAAGAAAAAATATAAATGACACAGAACTGTAACAGAAGAGTAAGTTAATGATTCTGCTTTTCCTTCCACTTTCTGGATCTAAGATACTTAAATCTTGTCCAGTAATTGAAGGCCACCACTAAAGTTTCTTATATTCAAGATCAGCTACAGATAAATATACATAACAAAGCAATTTTAATATTTTTGATTCATTCTCAAGGGTTATCATCCATAGCATAACGAAATTCATATACCATAGGGCCTTACCAAAAACCATTTTTATCCAGTAATGAACAGATATTTTTCAAGCTATGCACATCACAACTGTAGATGGAAACATCATTCACCAGAAAATGCAAGCTAACAATAATATGAATTCCCAAACCTTATGCAGTAAATGATCAGAACCTGCAGATAGCATCAGCCTTTGTGTGTGTTTATCGTCAGGAATTTCTTTTCCTACACAACAACCATGAATTACATAGCCACCAACCTAAATCAGTAAGCTGTTGAAAGTTGAATAACCATTATAATTCAAGAACAAAGCATATAGAAATTTTGTTAGAAACCTCAATTAGACTTCTACAGTACAGATAACTTGGAATAATGGCAAATATTAGTGACAAAACATAGTTGCCATGAAAACCAAGGGAAGAGAACGACTTAAAGGATTTACTTCATACCCTCTTCAGATGCAAGTTGCTTCCAAACATTCAACTTTATAGTTCGGGTTTCCGCCTGAAAATTATCAAATATACATTAGATCGTATCTCTTAGCATTCTAAAATCAAAATAGTAAGGTAGGACACACTGGTCATATGTTCCTCACAAAAAACTAAATGGGCAACACCAAAATTGGACAAAAGAAAAGTAAGAAGCAACAACAAGAAATGGGAACTTGTGTTGGGGGATTACCACAACATTGTCCCAAGAGAAAATAAGGCCATAGGCTTCATCAGGTTTCATAGCGTATCGTATCCGCTGGAGGAAGCCTTCTTGCAGTCTATCATTCAAAAAATCCTACTCCCAAATTGAAAAATAATATATTAACAAGAAATTGCTTTTCTTTTATTAGTATCCAAAAATTGCAAAAGCAAAAAATGAGTAGCAAAAGTTAAGAAACTTGCTCACTCACCACATCAACCTTCATAGGCCCATCCTGTCTAAACGTCTCAAAACCTTCTCCATATTCAGCTCCAATTGCCTAATTATAAGCCAGATACATTTTGTTATAACTACTCGGCATAAAAATTTTCGGAAAATCTATAATAAGAAAAAGAAAAAGTAATTGTATGGACCTCTTGCATGAAAAGCTTGTTGGGAAAACCATTTGGAGAGACACTATCGTGGAATTGACAAGAGTTTCTGATGACACAACGATGCCGGACCTTAAGCGCCTGCCGAATGAAATCCCAGAAGGCGAAAAATTAATACACCTAAAACGGAGGGGAAAAAGGTAGTTGAGAAGAAGAGCATACCCTTAATCTTAGCCTTGAAGCGAATATAGAGTTGTGGAAGGCAGAAGATGGTAGCAGCAGAGAAGATGAAGAAGTGCAAGCGCTCGTAAATTTGCTGCAACCGCACTCCATTTCTTTGTTAATTCTTCTTTTTTTTTTCTTGACAACAATTTAAACAAGGCTACAGAAACAAGCAACGGAACGTCGTCTCGTCGCTAGTCTCTTAGCTTGAGAGTAAGAGAGAGAGTGGTTTAGAAGAAGGAAAGAAAGAGTAGGAAGAGACGACACGGCGCCATGGATGATTGAATCCTGTTTGTTGCATTTTGAAGATCTTATATTTCTTACCCCAAATAAACGAGATTTTCATTATTATTAACAATTAAAGTTTGTTTTACAAATTACAACATATGCACGTGCCCTATCACGTGGTTGAAACGTTAGCTATTGCTGTTATTGTTCCTGTTGGTGATCCTCCATACCTAGTCCCTCCAGTCCTGCTACCAAATAACAATTGTCAAAACCTAATCCAATACCGCGGAATTTGTGGACCACACGATACCATGGCTTTAACTGACCACCACCAACTCCAAGTAGCTAAAGCTAATCGTTGGGATTCACAGTATCCTCCAGTTCCAAGCAGTCCATTATTTAGAATTAAATGTTATTATGGTGTAACAGCCATAATAATTAGTGAATAATTAGTGAATTTCATTTTTGCAGTTATTCACCTAAGTCTTGCATTCTTAGTTCTAATTCTTTTGTTAATTATAAGAAAAAATTCATTCTACTAAACAAATTCTAACATCTAAAGAACAGCAAAAGAAAGAAAGAAAAAGCTGCATATAATACAATCAATGGAGAAATTGTTTCCACCAAAGCGCTAGCCTTTCTCTCCACTCTTACTAGCATAGCAGAAGCCCCCAAAAGAATCTACCTAACAGATTCCAACCCTTAACAACTTCTACGGTTCTTTACAGCAGCCGAACGACCTGCCTTCTAAAAGGATAACATACTTGTTGATGTTCATTCTAACCCAAGCCGAATCCAGGAGAACTTTTCAACTTGTATCAGCAACAACTTTCAATGATCCGTGGCAGAGACAATGTACTTCTCCCAGGAGTCGAAGCTCTCAACTAGTTCGAGCTCCAATCCATCATCTTCATAAAACTGTTGCATCTACACTCAAAGAAAAAAGGATATCAGAAGACCAATTGGAGACTAACTTAAAATAGTCAAAAGCATACAACGAGAATCATCCTCATAGACAAATGTAAGAGATGTATAACTTTAGGACACAAGGATTGAATGGGCATGCAATTGCACGGAATTTGCGCGGGTCTAAGAAATAGCATAACCTTATCAAAATCCCCGGCCGTTGCTGAACCTGCCTCATCAACCACCTGCAGACAATTGCCCCATTATTGTTTAAATCCTTTAACTTCGGATAAAAACGTTTATAACAAGAGGAAATTGAGAAAGTCAATTGAATAGAGGGCAAAGTACAAGATAGTTTCAAGATCCAACCAGAGACCTAAGACAAAGTTTAACTTAACACATTACTCAGAAGATGAATAAAGCTTCAAAGCTGAAGTTATTGATGATAAATTCATGACCAGTGTTTAGCCGATCGATTGTTACTACTGCACTTCTCTAAAAAGGAACCTCATTTTTATTAAACGGTATTTCAATAAGCATGAACATGAACCGATAATGCTGATCGAATTTCCGAGGTTAAGCTATGCAAATTGGAGAAAGTTGCCACAAGAAATTAATTCGAAAGGAGAAATGACAATTCTCACAATCCTATGGTTTCAACTTCATTTCTGGATCGCAAGCAACAGTATTTAGGTTGAAATATTGGTGAGAGAACACCTGACAAATTGGAATTACCTTGGATGTATAATCATAAGCCTCTTGAATCAAAATCCTTTCATACGCTGAGTTCACTTTGTCAGCTTCAACGACATATGGTTGTCTCTCCTATAAGAAGGGATGATATTTGATAGTCATATTGAATATAAATGATAAGTAACGTGTGACTAAATTTATAGAAACATCTTGTATTTAATTACCTCATCTGGCATGTTTTTCCAAATTTCGAACCCTAACCTATCAGTGTCAACAGAATTCCTACTCTTACATTTCTTCATAAAATCCTCCCTGTGAAAATGAAACCGCATACAAAATAAAACCCAATTTTAATGGTTTGAAAATCAAGTACTTAAATCACACAAATGGAAATGAGAAAAGGCCATTTGCAAGCCAAAGCACAATACCAAGAACCATATTAAACGATGTGTATGAAAGGGATTTCAATGAACAATAGAGGTAGAGAACGTACATAAAGAATCGAAAAGGCGATCTAGGCTGGTCAGGCGAATCAAGTTTCACGACGTTGTGGTTTCCTCTCAATCCTTTGAACCTCTTTACATCCTTCCTTGTTGCAGCTTCACATTCGTGCATATCAGCCAATGCAATCGGGACCATAACCCCACAGTTGTTACTGCAGAAAATAGATAGTAAAGAATCACCCCACAAGGAAAGATTAGAACTTTAATCTGGGAAAGGTGGATGCCAAGAAAAAAACCACTTATGATGTGTACAAACCACTTCTGAAAGGCGCTTCCATCTGGAGCACGACATAATGCATGTATCCTCCTGCGGGTTCTTGGCGGATTTGCCATTGGAGATTTTCTTCCACCTCAGTAACGATCTTAGCTTTATGTACAGTACACTGCAGTTTTGGTGAGAATCGTTTGGTTTAAACTTTAACACTGGAATGGAGGGGAACAGAGCGGATTTCAGTGGAGATAAAACTTTGGCACCAATACTCATTTTTTAAGTCCCGCCATTTTGCGGCTAGTATAATATGTAAATTAGTTTTCTGAAAACGTAATGGCGCACAAAAACATTCTCTAATGGCCAACGCAATCAGAAGTGTTCTTCGTGCCATGAATCATAATTAGTGTGGTTAATATGGCACCAGGGGCTATTTAAAAAATGAAACTTGTTAGGGGTGATCGATCCTTTTTCTTGTTTTCCTGTTTTCTAATATGGTTGTGAGAGGAGAAAAAAACGGAGAGTGAGAAACAAAGGAGTGAAATGTGTTTAGTTAAATTGAGTTTGGTTTCTAGTTTTTAAAAATTAAAAAAAATGTAGATATTATTTTTATCTTAAATTGTTTTAGTTCTATTTCTGATTTTTTGATATGTTTTTTCGTTTTAAGTTTCTATTTTTTAAATAAAAAACTGTTTAGTTATTAATATCAACATAATTATATTTTTATCACTAATAATAATTACATGTTAAATAAAACTTAAAGATAAATTATTCAATCAAATAAAATTTTTAATCTCTTCTATAATATTTATTAATGACAATTATTTTATTTTATTAAAAAATAATTTAAAAATTAATTTTATATTTAAAATTAATATTTATTTTAAAAATATTTTATTAGTAAATCAAATTTTATTTAAAATTTATATATTGTGAAGATATTTTAAATTTAATTTATATTTAATAATTATTATTATTATATTAAATTAATTTTATTTAACTATAAATTAAATAAAATTATTAAGTAAATTAAATAGCATATTTTTAATTAATAGTAAATTAGATTATAGAAAAATAGAAATAGAAAACAAAAACTATGTAATCAATTTTTTAAATTAGGAGAACAAAAAAAATAAGTTTTTAATCTAAATTTAAAAACAAAACAAAAAGTAAAAATAAAAATAAATAGGCACTTAAATTTCAACGTCAGAGAAAAAAACTAAAATACTGTCGGTAAGGTTCTATTATAAATCATACACTGTTACCAACTCTCAATTCTGTCATTAACAACTGTGATTTGTGACTGCCAACAAATAACTTGCCCAAAATCGATGACGTGCGTATGTCTATCCCTATGTCCTATTCATTTTCCTGTCTTTGAAGTCGATTATTGCTTTTAATATATGGTAACTTCAATGATTATTACTTTTCAAACCCAACCCTACTCAGTTGTCGTTCAACCAGCAATTAAGGTGACCACCACGACAAAATGCATGGATAAGAGTAAGTGAGGTAATCTCCAAAGACGTCTACAACGAACTCAACGACGATCATGATCCTCCGACACTAAGATCGTAGGCCTTAACGGCTCTTAAGTCTCAAGGTGCTGAATGAAGATAAATGAGTTTAATTAAATTGTATAATTATTTGGTGTTTTTTTTTTTTGGTTTTTGTAGAAAGTTAATCAAAAGTTAAGTGTGCAATTGCTTAAATACGACAAGAGTTTTGAGCAATATGACATCAATTTTACTTTCTATAATTGCAATTACAATATACCAGACGAGTTGTCTTGCAGTTTTAAGCATGGGGGTCCAAGTTATTACTGTTGGTCCTCCTTATTTGGTCTGTTGATTTTAGGATTTATTTGGGAAATTTGTTATACTTATTGATAAGGATGATAATTTTGAAAAAGATTGTTGGGTTCAATTATGTGAATAGAAATGAGCACTTTCTTTGTTTCATGGTGATAATGATGCAAGCATTGTTCAGACATTTTGGACAAAATCTAAGAGATTGTGGATTGATAAATTGTGTAGGAGAGGTCCAAAGAGATAGCGCTACTGAGTTATTGAGGATGTACCCATGTGGTTTTAGGCCCAAACGCTCGAGCAAACTGGGAAATGAGTTCAGGAAAAAAAAACCAGATTTGGAGGCTGAGAGCAGGATAAATAGATCGCACAATGTATGGTGAGTTCACGTTAATTGCATATATTATTTAACCATTTTTGCATGCCCTTTTTCTTCAGATGTAAGAAACTCGACTTTATGCAGATTCATAATCAGTTGAGAGTGCAAATTCCAAATTCAAAGTTTATTTGTTGTTCCATGCTTGTTTTTGTTTCGTTATATGCTGACAAACGCTAGACTACCAAGAAGAGGTTATTGCCATATGGAGAGAATTGATCATTGAACCATATTTGTTGCGAATCATATGCGCCTCGATAGATTAGGTTTGTTAGGTTATGATTTTTTCACGTTCAAGTCTTGGTCTTCAATTTGTCTTCCTGACTATGCTACAGTTCGGAGTTTTTCAATTACAATACTTACCTTGAAACTTTTTGGTAAAGTCTGTATAAAGTGTCCGAATATTGAAGATTCTCTCATTTTTTAGAGTGATCAAGTACTACTCAAGAGGAGTTGAATTGAATAACACATTTTTCTTATGTTAATCAAGTTTTAATTTTGTTAACTTGTTTTAGTCATGTTCTTAACCAAAATTCAAAAACAAAATGTAATAACCTCCTTGACTCGAGAGGAGAAAAAACTACGACCTAGTGAGATTTTCATATCATTTTACTAACTTAAGAGCCAACTTAATGGTACATGCAGATCCTAATCTATCCTATGCCCTAATTAATGAAGAACTACACTTACAGTCCTCAACTCTCCAATAGTCAAGTCCTACAGTTGCTACTCTCTAAAAACCTTACATAAGGTTCCTTAAACTCTCACAAAATAATGAAATAAAGTTGCTTCAAATGCTTCTTAGATAAGCAAAAGGTACAATAAAACTTATGAGAAAACTCGAGATGGAATGGAGAATCTACTTACTTGTAAGAACAATAGATGGAACTCCTGCAATATTTTACATGTGTGTGCAAAATGATCAATAGGAGAGCCTAATTTTGTATCATTCCACACACATAAAATGAACTCTTGATCTCTTATTTATACACTTCTTAGAATGGTGACTAATTTTAGAAATGATAAGATAAACCTAGAAATGATAAGATCATGCCAAAGTAAATTTTATCTCATATATCTTAACAAACTTTCATCACCTTCTAATTTAAATTTTAATAAAGTTATCTAGTACATCTAATCTTATCCAAATGCTTCTATTTTTTATCAAAAGAAGGTTAATGAACCAATTTGATATATTAGCAATTACTAACATCCAATGCAAATGATAAACATAAATTTTATTTTCAAAGTACTCACATAAAGAGTCCAAGTTTATACAACAATATTCAACACTTAGACTTACACTAAAATTTTATTAAATGAAACAAGTACTCCTTATTTGTAAGAAAAGAGATTTACTTATATGTTGACATATTGCTAACTAAATCCAAACCTATTTAATGATTTTAAATATAAAGTACATCAAAATGCAAGTTATTAAAACCAATTTTGTATCTTATCATAAATAATGCAATTTTACATACATATATGTAATATGAGAATGTTCCATCAATGTCTTCTTAATAAGACAAGGTTATATATACCATCCCAAGACTCCCTTACATAGAGTCTAAAATTACAATAAAAATAAACTTCATGCTTTACAAAGCCACTTAACCATAATGAAGAACTGTTCTTTTTATTCACAATCTATAAACTATGTAACTCAAGAATGAGGTTGGCTTATATTTGCATTAGTATTTTTATCATCATAAAAAACATACTAGTCCAATAAATTCCCCCCTTTTTTGATGATGACAAACTAAATGCAAAAATCAATTAAAAAAACATTTCTAAAGTTACTAAATAAAAAGTCATAGAATAATGCAAAGAGAACAAAACAAATCAATCTCAGTAGATGGTAAATACAAGAAACGTAATTATCACTATAGATGAACAACATGGCCAAAGTGTTAGTCCCTTTCCCCCTTTTGTCATCATCAAAAAGAACATTCAGTTACACAAAAATATTTATAATAAAAAATGCAACACATAAATATCACAACTATATTTATCCCTCACAATAGATATGGGAACTAAGACAAGAGACCTCCAAATAGCTCAAATATCAGACTGTTGATATTTATTATCCAACTAGAACATAGAGCATAAAAAGGTAATGCAAATCAGCTAAGTTGTCCATAGAAGAGAATTGGAATATAGTTCTGAACAACTAAAAAATTAGTCAAGAGTTTAGATCTTAAAAAGAAGTAGCTAAGAACAAGAAAACTAATAACTATTAATCTGAGAGTAGATAATGTCATCAGCTCAATCAAACATCATCCTCTGAACTATCTTCCTTCCCATCATCCTTGTGTTCTTACTGCCTAAGTAAAACATACTCAATCCTTTTCACACGTGTATTAATCTTGTGAAGAGCAACAACCATAGTATTCAAGAGCTTTTTGAGTTGTGCAAATTTATAAGATTTGAGACCACTGTTTTCGTAATTTGGTTTAGCTTTCTAGGGGCTCAAATTAATGCTAGAATGGAATTGCTTTTTACAGTTGCCATGTTCTTGAATTTAGAATAATCAGTTTGTGATTCTTCCATTTGTTTATCCTTTTTCAACACAAGCTTTGATACCAAGTTTTGTTAACTTTTTTATATCCATCTTGTCTACTTTCTCTGAAGCAACCCCTTTGCTTCTAAAAGGAACCTTGAATTCATTCAAGATTTTTTCAAGAAAGGCTCTATAACCTAATGCATGATTTATAGCTTGGGGACTTATTATATAAGGCCATATGTTGGACGATAATGGATGGTACGTTAAATTCAACTTTATAGTTAATGAGGTCTATAAGAACCATGTCTTTAATCTATGTAACACTCCTACCTTCTTATCTAGGTTTTAAAGTAGCCCTAATCAAGTAAAAGAACTTTTTTCATTAAGAGACATTTTAACAATGGAAACAACCCCAGTAGAGTTTTGTGAATGATAAGGATATTCATTAAAGCTCTTATAAGGTATCTCCAAAATAGTTCTTAATCTAGCTGGGTCAAGATGTATATAAACACCATTAAAAGTGGTTTTTAAGACATTGCTCACAATCATCCCAACATATTAATTGAGCAATCTCATCTTTATAAAATTTGTTTTTGCAAATAGTATTAAGCAAAGCTTCCTATCCTTGAAATATAAGTTTCTTGACTACAGAAGTAGCTTTATATTCTTCTTGTTTATCTAAAGGAATTGCAAGGATACTACCTAATTTTGACAATGAATGCATCCATTTTTTTAGATTAGGTTTAGCGAAGGCAATTTACTTTCCTTTCTTTTTATTTGCAAGCTCATTTTTCGTAAGGAATTAACTTCATTATCTGAAACAGAGGCAAGAAGTCTCTTTGAAACAGGTTCATATGAAGGGGGAATGAATCTCATGAAGAGATTTTTGGAAGAAGATACTTTAGTCTTTTTGGATAGAGGTTTAGGTAGAGCCTCCGTTACTCTTCTATTCCTCTTTTGGTGTCCTGCAATAATCAAATCATTATCATCACAATTTATCAATTTATTATAGTCCCCCTCAACTAGTTTAACAACTCCTAATATGGGTTTCCTAAAATTTTTATCATTAAACTCATTCAATAATCCTTTTTCCCCCACAACTCATGCTCTTATAAATTTGAGACTACCTAAATTTTCACGACCCATTTTTTAACCAATTTTCTTCACAAGTTTCCTCTATTTCTTTTCTTCTATTTCTTTCTTCAATCTTTCCATTCTCCCTTTTTGACCTTTCGTCCCTATCCTTACCAGCCAGTTCTATTTCCATTCGTCAGAGGATATATTGACTAAAATTTTCTTTCTCCACCGTAACAAGATTAGTTGCTTTTTGGAAAAATAGAAATCAACAAATGAGAGAAAGAGATTTTTGGTGAGAGTGGGATTGAGGGACGATCAAGGTTTGCGTGAGAAGGGTAGTAAGTGACTTTTGAGTTAACCTAGAAACAAAAGAGAGGGATGCATGATGTTTAACTCAAAAAATGAATCAAAGCTAAAAATGAGAGGAAGGTGTAAAGTTTTAGGGTAAATGAAACTCAAGACTTATAAATAAGGGGAAAAAATTAAAGAAATGAAGGTAAATGCAAGAAATAAAAGAACCATATTAAGAACTCTTAATTAGACATCCCTTAGGGCGTACTATAGTAAAGTAAGGGTAATATCAGTAGTTCCCAATGAGTATTCTTATGCTTTCTAGCTTGGCTTCCATATGTTTTATGAAACTGAAACATATTTATATGAGCAAACAAAATTACAAATAATTATGCAAGATATTCTTTTCTAGCCAATCATTGTGAAAATAAAGAATAACCTAGGCCTTTTTAATCAGGCCTAGTTCTAGTCTTAGTTTCTCAAATCTTTCTTTACTTAATGGTTTGGTGAAAATTTTTGCTACTTGATCTTCTATTTTTGCAAAAATTCATCTCAATTAGGCCATTCTCTACATTATCTTTAAGAAAATGATGACAATTTGACTGTGTTTAGTCCTTGAATGTTGTATCAGGTTCTTAGAGATTTTAATAGCACTTATGTTATCGTATAGAATAGGAAACCTTCCAACGTCCACACCAAAATCCATTAATTGTTATTTTATCCACAAAAACTTGGCGTAATAAGAAGCAGTAGATGCATATTTTGCCTCAGTTGTGGATAAAGCAACTAAGTTCTATTTCTTAGAACCCCAATATATAAGATAGTGTCCTAAGAAATTGTCCATACTTGAAGTGATTTTTTTATCAATGAGATGTCCAGAAAAATCTACATCTGAGTTTGTCACTAAGTTGAAATTTCCACTTTTGGGTATAAAATAGCAAGGTCTATTGTTCCTTTGAGATATAAATTATTTTGATTGCCTTCATTTACGACTCTTTTGGATTCACTTGGAACCTTGCACATGAATCTACATTGAAAACAATATCAAGTCTATAGTAGTTAAGTATAAAAGAGATCTAATCATACCTTAATAAACCTTCTCCTTAACACTTTTTTCCCTTTTCATTCTCATCCAACCTAGCCATAATAGGAATAGGTGTATCATAGGATTTGGAATTTTTAAGACCATACTTCTTGATAAGTTCTTTTAGGTATTTCTATTGATGGGTTAGTGTTGCTTCCCTTATTTGTTTGAATTAAAGCCCTAGGAAGAATGTGAATTCTCCCATGAAATTCATTCTTCATTAAACCTATAAATTCTCCACTTATGGAAGTGTTATTTGCTCCAAATATGATGTCATCTGCATATATTTGAACAACTAATAGTTGTTCCCTTTTATTTTTTAAGAACGATGTTCTATCTACTGTTCCTCTTTGAAAACTATTTTCTAAAAGAAATTTTGACAACCTGTCATAACAAACATTAGAAGCTTGTTTCAATTCATAAAGAGCCTTATCTAATTTACATATATGGTTTGGGAAATTAGGATTTTTCAAAATGAGGTTGTTCTATGTAGACCTCCTCTTTTAAATAACCATTAAAAAGGCGATCTTATTATCCATTTGATATAACTTGAATCCTATGTAAGTAGAAAATACAATTATCCTAATGGCTTCAATAAGGGCTACTAGTGCAAAGATCTCATTGTAGTTAATCCTTTCTTATTGATTGTAGCCTTTGACTATTAGTCTAGCCTTGTTTCTTAAGATTAGCCATTTTCATCAAATTTATTTGTGTAAACCCACTTTAGACCAATTATAGTTCTATCAGTTGGTCTAGGCATGAGGTGCTAAACTTTATTTCTCTCGAATTGGTGTAGTTCATCCTATATAGCTAAAATCTAAGCATGATCAGTTAGTACGTTTTGATAGTTACTAGGTTTTTCAAATGAGAAAAAGGCATAAAAGGTATAAAAATTTTGAAGTTTAGATCTTGTTTGAACTCCCTTATTAAGGTCACTTCATATCAAGTCTAAAGGATGGGAGCTCTAATGTTTTCATAGTTTAGGCAAAAAGGGTGTTGATATAAAACTTTCTTGAGTTTGGGAAACATCAATTCTTTAATTGGTAGGATTCGATTCTGTAAAATTGGAACCAAAATGTTGCGTGTCATTTCCAATTCTTCCAATAGTTACTTCAAGACGTTCTCTTTCTTACAAAGCACTATGGTGTTTAAGATCTCTATCATTTTGAGTGCATTGTTGCTTCTATTCTTCTTTAAGATCATCATTAGTATATGATCTTACCAAGCTTATCTCAAAATCAACATCCTGCACAACATGATTAGTTAAAGCATCAGTTTCACCAAAGATAATGTGTACACTCCACTCTAAGTGCATAGTTCTTTTATTGTACACCTTATATGCTTTACTATGAGAGGAGTATCATAAGAAAACTACTTCATCACTCTTAGGATCAAATTTCCCTAGGTGGTTTTTACCATTATTATAAACATAACATTGACACCCAAATGTTTTAAGAAGCATAATATTTGGTTTCTTACTCTTAAATAGTTTATATGGAGTTTTTTTCTAAAATTGGTCTAATAATGGCCCTATTATGATGTAACATGCAGTGTTTATAGACTCAACCTAAAATTTCCTATGAAGTGCAATAACTATAAGCATCATTCTAGCTATGTCTTCTAAGGTTTAGTTCTTTCTCTCCATGACTCCATTTTGATGTAGGATTCTCAAGGCTAAGAAGTTATGATTAAAACTATGTTCCCTAAAATAGTCCATAAAGGCTAAATTATCAAATTTAGTGCCATGATCAAAATGAAGTGAGAGTAGTTAATGTCCAAAGTGCTTTTGGATCTTTCTAGCAAACACAAAGAACTCATCAAAAGTTTCATCTTTAGCTAAAAGAAATATGGTCTAAGTGTAATGTGAATAATTATCAACTATAACCAAAACATATCTCTTACCTCCTCTAGTACCACTATCATAGATCCATACAAGTCCATATGCAATAGTTCTAGTGGCTTACTTATTCTTACCATTTTTTGGCCTTTAAAGGACAATGAACATATTTTCCTTTCACAAAGGCTTTTTAAACCATGCTTATGTTAAAATTCATATAAGGTAAACTATTGACAAGATCATGTAAAACAAGCTTCTGTAATAATGATAAACAGGAACGTCGAAGTATTTTATGCTAGAGTAAAGGATTTTCTTCAAGAACACTTAAACATGTTACATTAACATCAAGAAACAAGTCAAGATCTACCTTATAAATGTGATTGCATCTTATTTCTTCAAGAACAATGTCATTTATATCATTTCTCACAATTTAAACATTTATCATAAGTAAATTGTACATTATTTATTTTGTAACAAAATTGTGAGATATTTAGAAAATTATATTTTAGACCTTAACTAACAATACGTTATCAATGGAATATGATAACAACTTACCTACTTTATCAATATCAATAATCTCACCTTTTATGTTGTCTCCAAAAGTTACAGTTCCATGATAGAAGACTTTGAGTGAGAGGAACTTAGATTTGTCTCCTATCATGTGCTTAAAACAAACACTATTAAGGTTCCATTGGTTATTGCCCTTCACTCTAGCCTATAAAAATAGTTTAGGGTTTAGATTTAGGAACTCAAACTTATTTGGGTCCCTTTATAACATAATAGGCTTTTAAAACACTCTTTCTAATCGACACAAACTTTACATAAGCACAGTTTTGTCTATTAGCCTTTTCCCTATAATGGAATTCAAACATATGATGACCTGTCTTGTAAGGCCCTAAGATATACCTTAGAAGTATTATAGCATATCTAGGGTTTATTAAAAAGTGAACATAACAAATTAAGTGCATCTAAGTATAATAAGAGACATAATGGTACTTAATGTAAAAGAAATGGGTAAATAGGTAAGTAATTCGTTTCATCATGGATATACATACTTAGATGTGAAATATGTATAGGAATTTTTGATATGTTTGCTTGGAGTTATGAACGTGATGTGAGGGGAATTGGTAAAAGAAATATCCCATTTTCTTATGGAATGCTGTTGGATAAACTGAATGTGTTTTTGCGTTGCTCTTACATGATAAGACCAAAGTTAGTTGATTTAGGATGCGTACCTAGCTGGATGGATAGACTCCACTAAATAAACTTATGTAATTTGGCCACATCTAGGCTTGTAGACCTCTAAATTGGATAATTCCAATTGAAGATTAAACTAGAGATATAGGTCTAAAACTTTGATGAAGGAACTGAAATTTGATTCTACCTTTAAGATTTTTGAATTCTGGTTTGAGTTGAGTTTTGGTCGTTGTCCTTGTTTTTGATCAACCTGTAGTTTTTTAGGTATAACTTCCTATATAATTAACCAAATTGCAAGAAATTTATGCCACTAGAAAAACTAAGACATAAAGGAATGAAATTAATTAATAAGATCATAGGCTAATGTGGGAATTGAAGGAAGAAGAATGACAATATGGAATTTTTTTCTAAAGTTAACACATGGACCAATTGGATTAAAGCATGTGTGACCAATAAGTTAAAGCTTATGTATGTCTAATAGAATTGTAACGCATGGTCCAATAGAATTGTAACACGTGGTCCAACAGGATTGTAACACATGGTCCACTAGGATTGTAACACATGGTCCAATAGGATTGTAACATATGGTCCAATGGGATTGAAACATGTGTCTAAGACTAAAAAATTCAAGAAAAGGCATATGGGGAGGGGAGATGGTTGACGCTTTGAGGGTTTTAACTTCAAATTTTCCCCTATCCATTTTACTGTCTTCATCATATCATTTTTCATGTAAGAAATCAAGTCAATCTTAGGTGAAAATCAAGGTAAAAGTTAGGGATTTTCTCATCATGTTTACCTTTTTTTGCTTTGTTTATGAAGAACTGAAATTATAAGGTTGGAAGTGGGATTGAGATGTGTATTTGTAATGTTTCTAGTTGGTGAGTCAAGCAAAGCCAAAGAGGAAGGGAAGGAAAGGCATTAGAAGAACTACTTTGCCAATTTTAAGGTTTGAGACTACACTTAGTTTAATTTCTCTTTTTGTATATGTTTGAATGGATACAAAGGTTCATTGGATATGGAATGGTTGTTGGGATGAAGCTTTAGTGTTGCCTTGCATAGAATTGGTTGAATATGACAAGAGAATATCATGTACTGAAATTCTATCTATGCTTTTTTAAACCAGTCATATTGTTTGGGTCATAACTCAGCCTATAGACCTCTAAATTAAGTGATTTTAGTTGCATATGAAAAATAAGATATAGAAATAATTATATCTAGAAGAGACTCTAACTTATTTTTGACTTTATGACATGGAGATTGAGATAAAAAATGGTGACTTGATGCTGCCCTTATTTTGGAGCAGCTTCTAATGTTTGGTCTATATCTCATGATTTAAAAATTCAAATGACTTGATTTTTAGTGCTTTGGAAACTAGAGACATAGTAGAAAAAGTTTTTGTAAGATCTAAAACCTTAGTTTGAACTTTTTCTATATGAAAATTTCGGAACAAATGGAGGTATGAATTCTGTGGAGGGGACACAATAGGAAGGAAATTGCATTATTTTAAGTTTGTTTTCATTTTCGATTTTTACTGAATCATATCCGAACCTTTTCAAATGTGTATGAAAATTTTTAAACACCTAGAAATAAATGAAATAAGACTTACCATAAGTGAATTGGGTGATTGAACATTGGAATTTAAGATTGAGTGTAATGCATTCCAAAGAAAACTTACATGTACATAAATAATTTGTATGTATATTTATCACTCATATGTGTATAGTATGATTATACAAGTGTGATTTTGACACCATTATAATGGTGGTAAGTTATTACTTGCATGTATGAACAAAAATACAAATTTTATGATTTAAAATGTATATCATATGACTTGTCATTATATGAATTGTGAAATTGGAAAATGGTTAAAGGAAATGTTACAGTGCCTGCTCTATTGTCATGGTGGTGGATAGATAGGCATGCCTATGGGAATACAATGCAGCTGTTATAGTTTATCCACATTTTTGATATCTTCAGATATCTATAACTCCCATTATCCACACCCATGGAAATGTGCAGGCCTAAGATAGAAAGTAAAGTAAATGATTATAAATAAGAAATACAACATGACAAAAAAAATAATTGGTATTGATGATTAATTTCATTTGTATTGATAAGTTGTATCAATGAGCATTGAATATCAATATTTGGCTTATAAATGTGCATTTTCAGTATATGGATAATATGTTGAAGCATATTTGCATTATGTACTTTGCTTAAGTATGCCATCATTGTTTACATAGCATTGAATATCAATGTTTGGTTCATGAATGTGAATTTATGGCATTTGAGTTGTGATATTTCTGAATGTGTGTGCTTGGCGGATGACTGCTGTGAGTGGTCATCCAAACTAAGTATTTTACCCACTAAGTTTCAAGCTTAACACAGGTGTTAATTTGCGTAGGTTCAAGTCATAGGAGTGAGGTACATGGAACATCTGCAGGGACTAAGGCCAACAGTTAAGAGAAAAAGTACCTTTGGATGTGTCTTTTAATTAAAGAATGGTTGTGTATGTAATAAAGGAAATTATATGTTTTCCTTTTGGATTAACATGTAAATATAAAGATGTAATACTAATTTTCAATGACAATGTTAAATGATATAAGGATTTTTAATATGTATAAGTGTAGCATTGAATAGAAAAATGTGTGATAATAGACCCCATAAATGAATAGAAATGTATGCCGTAACTATTTGTACAAGAATTTGGTTACCGGGTGGTTATAGGTTTCATATAGGGGGTGTTACATGTCTTGCCATAATGTATACAAACAATATACTTAATCAAACCAATATATTTTGGTTTTGTTACATCAATATTTCTTTTTCCCACTAAAATCAATCTTTCTTTTTCCTACTAAAACCTAGCTCATGTATAGCATTGTTGTGTGCTTTAATAATTCATTCAGTAGGTTCCTTAGCTTGGTTCTTACCCTTCTTCTATATTTATTCTTTACCTTTTTCTAGTTTGTTTCTTCAATCCCGATTTTCAATTTTCAAATTTGAAACTTGTTTAGATGGTTTTTCAACCTAGGAGTTTAAGGGATAACTTACCTTATAAGGGTTTTTAGGAAGAACAAGGATAGGAATTGGGAGAGGAGCTGTAAGATCTAATATTGCTCTATTATTGTTCTCATTACTACTTTTAGAAGATTGATTTTTCAAAAATTATTCTTTAAGACTTTCTAACTCAATTCTAGTATAAGATAATTCATTTCTCAAGTTCTCAATTTGACTAGGATCAGTAGAAGCTTTCAGTTCATTTAACTTTCGAGTAAGAGTAGTATCATTCTTTTATAGTTCTATAGCCTTTTCTTTTAGGTTGGAGTTTTCCTCTTTAAGAGTCGTTGTTTCATTTCACATAAGATTTTCTTTTTAATCATGACCATTAAATCTTCCTTTAACCTTAGAATAACAACTTTCAAGACATCAACTTCATGAGTAGTATCTTCACAATTATTCGGAAGAAAGTCACATAAATAAATTAATGTTTCTTTTAAGTATTTCTTATAAGATCTTTTTCCATTCAAATGCATTTACCTTAAAGTCATCTTCAGTAAATATTGTACTTTTTTTAAAATGATCCATCAAACAAAGATTTGATGTATAATTAAAGTCTTTGGAATCAACTTCATTGTCATTTCAATCTCCCCATATAGCTGACATGGTTTTTCTAAACTCTTTCTTATCAAATTTCTTTCCACATTCCTTACCAAGTTCTTTGTTTCGTTCCTTCCCACGTTCTTCACCCAATTTAGGGAAATCCTTGATCATATGGTCCAGACTGCCACATTTAAAGCAACCATTAACATTCTTCTTAAATGAAGAAGAAGAGGACTTACCCTTACTTGTGTTGCCCTTTTTGGTTGAGTTTAAGTTCTTAAGGAACTTCTTGAATTCACATGTTAGCATGGCAACGTCTTCATCATCTGAGTTTGAGTCACTGTATAAAGGTTTTATTACCCTTAAGTGAAAAGAAACATAAAACTGTATAAAGGTTGCTCTCGTTGACTCTAATGACAGTCACAATTTTGAGCAAGTATGATTACTTATTCCTTGTCCTTGATAGTTGTCATTTGCATTGTATTTTAGGGTTTAATTTGTTACATATTTAGTGTGAATTTGAGAGTTGAGTGTGTATTTATGGTTTGAATGTGTTAGTTTATGTGTTTAAGTGTTTTTTTTAGGTTAGTATGAGTCTTTGAGCTTAATTGTTATATTTTTTAGGTACCCTAATGTGTTTGTTAGTGTTTTAGGGTAAACGACGAAGAACGGAGAAGTTGCAAAGAGTTTTGGGCCAAAAAAATAGGCCACGAATAATTTTTTGAGGTACCTTGATGTGTTTGTTAGTATTTCAGGGTAAACGGCGAAGAACGGAGAAGTTGCAAAGAGTTTCAGGCCTAAAACATAGGCCATAATCATGGCACAATAGGCCTATATCATGACCGAGAGGGATGAGCTAAGGCAACTAGGTAACAATCGTGCACTTTGGGCATGGTCGTGATAGAGAGCTTGGATCCAGGCTATAATCGTGCACTCTGGGCCATGATCATGATAGAAAGGTTTAGGCGCTGGCCACGATCGTGGCCTACGTCAGGCTGAAGCAAAAACTTGAGTTTCGCAAAATTTTTCAAACCATTTTGACCCCAACTTAAACCTAGGGCATCCAAAGTATAAATACATCATAATGAGACAGATGCAGCAGCTTTGGAGAGTTTGAAAAGTAGAGCCTTCACGTCAGCCAATTCTGAAAAAAACCTAGAAAAAAATCGAGAGATTGAGGAAGGAGAAAAAGGAAGAGAAACACGGAGAAGAAGTTTGATGCGACGTACTTCTCGAAATAGGTGGTTTCTCGCTATTGCTGCCTTTGTAATTCCGTTCCCGACGTATTTTTTAGTTATTTCAATTTTATTCATGTATAGAATTGAAATAGGTGTTGAGAATAGGTTGTGTTGAATGTTGAGTTTTTGTTTATACTCACCTTTGGGATTTTCATTTTTGAGACTAATAAAGTTTGATTGGTTATGTTTTTATTGATTTAATTGTGATTTAATTATGCTCTTAATAACTTGGCAATAGACTGAGAGGGTGAGCCGAGTGAAAATAATCAAATTGGGTTAATGAGAGTTAGGTGATTTGATAGGTAAAAAATTGAATCAACTTGGTAGAATCGTGTAATGAGAGATCGAGTATAGGTTCCCGGTAGGTTATTTGACAATTTAGAACTAATTTAGGTCTTAGGTCAATTGTGAATCGAGAGAGCACAATTCCATAATCTAAATTAGGTATTATCAATTAGGGTTAAGAATAATAACTCAAGAGAGAGTAATTCACCCTAGGACTGTTTAGACTCATTAGTTCGATAATTGCACAACTGATTAGGTTTTTGTTAATTTCATATTAAAACCCTCTTTCTCTCACTTGATAGTTTCTAGGTTGGTTTTAGGATTGGTTTGTGTGACTTGTTATCTTGTTTAGATTTCTGCAATTCAATTCTTGAAATTAATTATTTGATTGGTTTATTTTCTACATTAGTTATTCATTTTAAATTATTGTAGTTTAATATGAGTTTAGATTTTAGGACTAGCTTAGCCCTCCTCGTGGGATCGATACCTTAGGTCCTATGCGAACGACCATACGCTTGTAGAATTTACCAAGGTTAATAAATATTAAAACTTAGCGCATGTAACCTTGCGAATACGTTTTTGGCGCTTTTACCAAGGAGGCGATTAGTTTATTTCTTTAGTCTAAGGCTTTCCACTTTCTTTTGTTTTTAGATTAATTAAAAAAATTTGGGGTGTAAAGTAGAGACAAATCAAGACTTCTTAGAGTGAGAATGAGACATTTGAAGAGTTGAATGCTAAGAGGAGATAAAAAGAACGATCATGGAGGATGTGTATTATAGGGAGCAAGGGACATTTGTGGAGTTCAACAAGCCCCAATTTAATTGGGGAAATCATTATCCTTATATGAACCCATACATTTCGGGGTGGCATAATCACCAGATTTCTATTGGTCCAACAATGTAAGTACACATGGGACATCAAGACTTGTTTGAATTTCAATAAGATGAATCTAGTTCATGGGAGTCCAAGCTGGACAAAATCATGGATAAGCTCACGGACATGGAAGAGAATCATAAGAGATTAGAAAAGAAGTTTGAGCAAGTAACCGAAGATTATGCTTCTTCTATTCACAATCTAGAGGTTCGAATAGGTTAGCTTTCTAGGGAATTTTGTAAGTAAAGTGTGGAAAACTGTTTGCGCAGCATGGATGTAAATTCAATAGAGCCATGTCAGACTATCACCCTTAAAAATGAGGTAGAGCTAGAAGAACCAACGAGAAATTAAACCAAACCCGACCTTAGAGAAGACCAAGAAATCAAAGAAGAGGATGAAGAAAATAATGCCAACCATCCCTGTCATACACCAATTCTTGATATACCATATGTAACTAACGAAAAATCTTGGGGAGATGTTCGGGAAAAGAACTCTATCTTTTGGATTGACGATGATCAAATGACATTCACATGAATGATGTAATTAAGAATCTGAAAGTCAGTAGCTCATTTAAGATAATTGATGTGTTCGAATCTTTTGAAGAACAAGAAGACGAAGAACAGACGACAATAGACATAGAGTTTGAAGAAGCAATGAAAGTCTCTATTCGTAAAGCGGAAGAAGTAAAGGAGACGAAGGTGACTAAGGAAGAAAGAGAGCAACCCACCTTTATACATGACAAACTTTTGGATTCAATAGATGATTCAGAGAGTTTTGTTATTCCCTATTTTATTGACAGTTTGTTAGAAAAAAGGACATTATTGAGCTTAATTGGTTTTCTCAACTTTATTAATATTGTCCTTCTAATCATTCTACAATTTGTAGCTTACTCACAGGCTACAAAATTGATGTTGAATGAAAAAGGTGGAAGCAAGCCGCTCATAATTGATCATGGCTAAGTTTTAAAGGATAAAGGTCAAGCTAATGACCATAAATTAACACGTTTAGTAGTTAGATTTAAATTGTTGTGTTATTAGGTTTATTTTAAATTCTTAAATAAGTTTTGAATGATTTGGAATGGTTTAGATTGCTAATTCTTTTGCTCTCCTTAATCATTTATAAGATAGGAAAACACTCTCGATATCAAGCAGATTTGGTCTCAAAACTATCGCCATCACCACCTTTATCACCATAAACGGTTTCGTGTTCTAACCCTTTTCTTTTCATTTTTCTTAGTATTTTCTTCTTATGTTTTTTTCGTATATTGTGTTTTATTCCCCCTTGGTGTGTTTTTGTACCCTTCTCATATTGAGAACAATGTGTTGTTCAAGTGTGGGGAGGGTTGTGTGTTTTACCTTGAGTGTGAATTTTGCATATTGTATGATAGTTTGTTAAGGTTGTAGGTTGTGAATTGTTTGGATGTGTCAATGGCTTAGATGAAGTGAAATTCATTTAATTTTGAACATAGTCTAGTAGGTTGTAAATGGTCATTAGCTCGCAAAATTAGTGAATTAAGGTTCTTTGGATAAATAAACAGCTTACTTAGGACTTAGTGTAAATTTATCACCCTTTAGGTTATCAATTTCATCCATAATTTGAGGCCCTTTAACTTAAGTAGCTTAACTAGTATTTTTCATGAAAACGAATAGCTAAAAAACAATAAAGTAGGAAAGAAATTATTAATAAATTACTATTCCACTGACCTTCGGGTTATGAATAGAGCTAATAGTCAGTTGAAAATGTGATAATAGCTGAGTAACCAGATCGACACGCATCACAAATGTGTGCCTTCGCGTCAAAAGGCTATAATGATGTTTCAACCAAGCTGTTAATAAATGACTTAGTCGAGTAACCGGATCGACATTCATCACCAATGTTTGCCTCCGAGTAAAAGACTAAGTTCGTGTTTAAAATTAAATTAAAAAAATTGAAAAAATGTGTTTGTAATAAAAACCTATCAGTCTTGTAATAAGCTTGAATTTTCATGAAAATATACTTAGGAATAGTTACAGAGTCTGAAGGACCAAAGAATTATTAATGTGTGTGTACAATTTAAAAGGGTAAATAAATTGACACTTAGATCTCGATTAATTTGTATATTTAGTTCAAAGCCTTTAGATATAGATTTTTCTTATTAATGATTAGATATAACTTGTCAAATTGTGTTCAAGATTAAATTTATTTCATAAAGTTGCAGCCATTGTCTCATTTTTGCATTGTGAGCTTCGTGTTTGTTGTTGTGTTTGTTTAAGGACAAGCAAACATTTAAGTGTGGGGATGTTGATAGTTGTCATTTGCATTATGTTTTAGGGTTTAATTTGTTATATATTTAGTATGAATTTGAGTGTTGAGTGTGTATTTATGGTTTGAATGTGTTAGTTTATGTGTTTAATTGTTTTTTAAGGTTAGTATGAGTCTTTGAGCTTAATTGTTATATTTTTGAGGTACCTTGATGTGTTCATTAATGTTTCAGGGTAAACGGCGAAGAACAGAGAAGTTACGAAGAGTTTCAGGCTAAAAGCATAGGCTACGATCCTGGCACAACAGGCCACTATCATGACAGAGAGGGACGAGCCAGGGCAACTAGGTCACAATCATGCACCTTGTTCATGGTCGTGACAGAGAGATTAGATCCAGGCCATAATCGTGCACTCTAGGCCACGAATCATGACAGAAAGGTTTAGGCGCTGGCCACGATTGTGGCCTGTGTCAGGCTGAAGCAAAAACTCGAGTTTCGTAAGATTTTTCAGACCGTTTCGATCTCGACTTAAACTTAAGGCATCCAAAGTATAAATACATCATAATGACACAGATGCAGCAGCTTTGGAGAGTCTGAAAAGGAGAGCCTTCACGTCAGCCAATTCTAAAAAAAATACCTAGAAAGAAATCGAGAGATTGAGGAAGGAGAAAAAGGAAGAGAAACACGGAGAAGAAATTTGACGTGACGTACTTCCCGAAATAGGTGGTTTCCCACTGTCACTGCCTCCGCAATTCTGTTCCCAATGTATTATTTGGTTATTTCAATTTTATTCATGTATAGAATTGAAATAGGTGTTGAGAATAGGTTGTGTCGAATGTTGAGTTTTTGTTCACCTTTGGGATTTTGATTTTTGAGATTAATAAAGTTTGATTGATTGTGTTTTTTATTGATTTAATTGTGATTTAATTTTGCTCTTAATAACTTGGCAATAGACTGAGAGGGTGAGCCGAGTGAAAATAATCAAATTGAGCTAACAAGAGTTAGGTGATTTGATAGGTAAAGAATTGAATCAACCTGGTAAAATCGTGTAACGAGAGATTAAGCACAGGTTCCCGACAGGTTATTAGACAATTTAGAACTAATTTAGGTTTTGGGTCAATTGTGAATCGAGAGATCACAATTATATAATTTAAATTAGGGATTATCAATTAGGGTTAAGAATTATAACTCGAGAGAGAGTAATTTACCATAGGACCGTCTAGACCCATTAATTTGATAATTGCACAATTGATTAGGTTTTCGTTAATTTCATATTAAAACCCCCTTTCTCTCACTTGATAGTTTCTAAGTTGGTTTTGGGATTGGTTTGTGTGACTTGTTATCTTGTTTAGATTTTTACAATTCAATTCTTGAAATTAATTATTTGATTGGTTTATTTTCTACATTAGTTATTCATTTTGAATTATTATAGTTTAATATGACCTTAGATTTTAGGACTAGCTTAGCCCTTATCGTGGGATAGATAACTTAAGTACTACACGAATGACCCATGCGCTTGGGAAATTTACCAAGGTTAATAAATATTAAAACTTAGCATGTGTAACCTTGCGAACAGTCCTCTTTTCTTTTGATTCATACAAGAGTTTCTATTGAATTTATCCAATTGTAAGTCGAAGATTTATATCATTTTGAGGACTATATTGCAACATATGAAATCATTAACTTTCTTCTCTTTATTGGTTACTACTCCAATTTAGATATGACAAAAAAAAAATTGTACTCCATTAAGTTGTAACTAACTCATTTTTGTTTGAAAGTATTGATATATACAAACACCTTAAGGGAAAATAGATAACAAGAGTATAAAGAATTACTACTTTTTGTCTACCTTATATTAAAGAAGCTATAATGAATTCCAATTTTTCATTATTGGTTATATTTGGTCTTTTATAATTTTTCGTTCTATATTGAGACTGAGGGTGTTGTTCCTTAATAATGTGAAGGATAATTTAAATGAGGTGAATTAGAAACAACATCATCAGTAGAGAATGATTATTCTTCTTTCTATTTTCACTTTCCTTTTCTAATTAGTTGTGCAATTGTTGTAGGAAATTATCTATATGACACTCCTATTAGTGGTAGGCTTATAATTTTGATCAATCTTTTCTTTTTCTAACAAGAGAAGGGACAATACTAAAAGAAATTGTATGCTATAGTCTTTGTTAAATTAGAATATCACAAGTATTTGAATTTCATTCTTGAATAAAAGAATATCTTCTGAAGTTAGGATTTAGCGGGGCCTATGTCTATCAGAACTCGCATCATTGAAGGATCACCTTCTTATTAATCTAGAAAATGAGTTGGAAAAGGATAGTGAAGTTACTCTAGGAGAGATATTATATGTCAATATGCTTATGTTAAAGTTGAATGCTTATGTTAAAGTTGAATGCTTATTGTGCTAACTGTGTGAAAGAATTAGAAGCATAGACACTTTCAATTCATTATTATTGTGATTGTACTAATACTCATTGACATAACTATGTGCGTGAACTAAGTTCCATCATCATTAATTTTTTTGGTTCCCTTTCTCTAAGTTTCAAGGCCTTTATTTATACCCTCACAATTAAAAGGTCATTTCCTCTTTCCTTAGTGATTATAATGTCTTAACATTCTTCCTTTTAGGGTATGTATTCTCAGGCCTTTTGATTTACAATTACCATTTTGTTAAAACTATGAATTCAGTTGATCATTTATCAAATCCTACTTTAAGTCGCTGCATATGATAAGACTAAGGAAATGACATTCTTTGATCCATCAATGCTAGATAACTTGTTGTTTGTATATGCTACCAAGGTATATAAATGTTCATTTTAGCTTTTCATAACTTAGTTTTTATATTGTAATTTCAAAATGAACAATTAGAAGTAAATTTTCAAATGTGAATGCTCGTGAAGAACAAAGCAAACAATTTTGATGGATTTATGTGCGCTATAGTTGGAAATTTTTAGTGGAATGTTATGACAATTTAATTTCAACAAATAATGGCAAAGTCCCCAAAGTTGTTCCGATATAGATGTGTCTTCTATGTCATTAAAGCGATGCCATTTAATTGGGAGAAACCATAAAACTTAAATTTATCTCCAACCCTATAAATATTATGTGTCTAGATAATAAAAATTTATGAGGCATTGGTGTAGGGTTACCTACTTATTTAGGTTCCCTCAAATATATTTAGTTGGCTTGTTGTGTTCTAACATAATGATAGCTATTTATTTGCTTTTAGGATGCTTTAGGTGATCCTATAATAAAGGTTTTAATAGGAATTTGTTAATTAGATTAAAGGTAAAAATAAACTTAATAGCCTTTACATGTTTTGTCTTACTTGTAAGCCTCTTACCAACCATAAATCAAGAAACACACATTTTGATTAATTGATCAAATAATAAAAATTAGGAAAAAAGAAAAGAAACATCAAGAAATGACATTAGTTTACTTAAACTTAGTATATACTTGTAAAATTATAAGAACCATTCATGTCATAATTTTAAAACTGAATTTATTAAAAACGAAACTAACAATACACTATCATATATATCATGAATATTAAATTGTGTAAAAAAAGCCAAATAATATGTTATATTGAAGGGAATTAAAGAAAGACTTCATATCATATCAACATATTGATTAATTAACATACACATGAAGCATATAAATTGATTTGAAGATAGTAAAAAATATGATCTAAATAACTTCCTTTAGAATATAAAATGACATTGATTGGGGGTCTCATTTATCTATTAAATGTTGCAATTCCTTTCGAACTTTTTTTTAGAAGTTACAATTCCTTTTGAACTTTAAGATGTAAACATGTATAAATTTCGATGCTCTTAAATTTTGCGTAAACTTTAATAGATATATTAATACTAATTTCAATATCTATTTGTTATATAAAACATAAAATTATCATATTACAAAGTTGATAAAAAATTATTAAGGATACACATGAACTTTCAATATAAAGTTTTTAAAATTTGAGTTTTACACTTCACAATTTAAGATAAAGAGAACAAAATGGAAACAAATTTATGAGTATACATCATATAGATAGAAAGGTAGGGCCAAAAAGAACATGATTGCATGTATCCATTATCATGTAAAATGAAACTTCTTCACCATTTCAGAATATGAAAAATTGAAATAAAATCATCATTAAGTATGACTATAACAAAGCCATCTTCAGCTATAGTAGTTGATTAAGAACACATAGAGATTCCCACATTTGTTTCCTTAGAGCTATTGAATCTTCTACATTATCAAAAATAAATTATTATAATGTGATCTTTTCTTTGCAAATACTCTACCTTGGTGGATATTATGGTTTTCTTACTATTGGCAAAAAAGATTATGGATGTGATAATGAAATATTGATTTGGAGTTTTTTCACTATCGAGGAAGAAGGAAAACAAAGATGAAGGGATTTAGTTTTTTTTTCATTTATCAATCTCGTTTGCAATGAATCCATACAATAAGCAACAAAAGTTTGGGTGAAGTAATTGGGTAAGAATAAAAAATTGGCCAAAGGTGTGATTTGCACCTCAACATTTCACACGAGGCTTAGGTAAGTCTCTTTCATTATCTTTAGTATCACTTTACACCCTAATATTATTAAAGTATTACTCATTTCACCCTGAATAGAGGTAAAAATGGTAACAAAAATAACGATAAGAGCTTATTAGACCTTTTGTGAAATATTAAGGTAAAAATCACTCCTTTAACCAATATTTACAGAAATTATTTTTAATATTAAATCAATGTTTATTTGGTCCACATTCTCTAGTTATGACATCACATAAGTTAAATTGATGATCCATATATAAGAAACTACTAAAAACTTAACTTTTTTAGGATTTAGGATACTATTAATATCATTTTAAAAATGCTAACATGTAATGTGATACCATAGATAATGATAGGGACCAACTTAGATTTTCTAAGAAATATTAGGGGGCAATTTATATATTTTCCACAAAAAATCATGGGTGAAGGTTAAAACTTGATTTAGGTTTTTTTCACCATTAAGAAGATGAAAAAAAAAGATGAAGATTGGGTTTTTGTTTCTTCAATGAAATTGTTAATATTTTTTGTTTAAATATTTTAAATGATAATTATTGATGAACTAAAAATAACAAATTAGTAAAGCCTCGTCAACATCCACGTGGCTATTTTGGCACATGTAGCATGTTACATGTTCATTACTAACATTTTCATCACTCCCTTTTAATGAACACCTAACATAATTAGGTTTTAGGGTGTAAACTATGTTATTTTGTAAATGTTAGGGGTTGAATTGGTACCAAAGATAACGACATGGGATATCTTAGACATTTGGTGAAATGTTAGAGAGCAAATCATACCTTTTGCTATTAAACTCCTTTAAATTATCTTTAATTATCTAATTAAATAATTTATATTTATAGAATAAGATTGACATATAGTAAAACGTCATGACTACCCAAATATTGGCAATATCAAAATTATTTTAGCTAACTTTCCTATACATGATTTGTCTAATATAATTTAATCCTTTCATCATTTAATACTTTGATTAGACATATAATATGAAATTAATGTCTTTTCTATTTGATCCAAATCATATTAAGACCATTTTTAAAGTGTCATTACACCTTGGCCAATGATTTCTCAAATTAATACTAATATAAAACAACAAAACACTTACCCTAATCACTTTAGGGTGATAAACCTTATATTGAATATTTAACTACCTCCATATAAATTATGGTATATCTAATAACTATCAATTAAACTACCCTTAAAGGATAAGTTATAAATAGTATTAAAATATAATAATCCCTATATGAGATACTTTAGAGATCTTAAATTAAAGGATCACTTATACAATTATCATAATGAAAATTTCTATAAATATATAAGTAATGTTTCAAATAGAATTCTTATATTAGGTCAGGTCATTGAACATGTTCTCTAACAAGCACCAACATTCATATTCTCTAACAAAAACCAACATATTTATTTAAGTATCTTCATAATTTAGTTTATGAGATTGATTACTTCTTTTATAAGGAAGAAACAAAACCTTTGTTAATCCTTTTATGCTATATTAATGTCCAATATAATTAAAAATGACCAAGAATAATTTATGGATAATACATAAATATAATATAAATCTCATAATTATGATCTTATCAATCATATGCACTTTATCTTATACATCAGTTAATTAAACAAATATGTATAAGATAAAAAAATATTTAATTAATTAAATCACAAAACTATAATTAATCGATTGACTATAAGATATAAAAAACATGATAGATTTATTTAATAATTTGTAAAATTAAATTTACATTATATATGGGGTTACGAGTTTTTAGAGAGAGAAAATGCTCCATCTTCTCACCAGAAATGCCTCACACCTATTCCCCTACCTCTAATTAAACTTAGTTTAACTATATCATTTGTAGTAACAACCTTTTGGACTTTTTAACCTCTCCTTGGATTTTTACATTACTAGTAATGTCCTTTAATCCACTTGCATCAAACCTTTCATCTTTCAGTCATAGCCCTTCTCCATTAATTTCCTCTCCTTTACTATAATCCAACTCTTCTTATCCTTTTGTTTAGTCTTTTAAAGCCTTAGCCCTAAGATCTTCTATTCTTAATGATCTTATATCCCCTTTTTCTTTAAGTCAGAGCTCCTCACCTAAAACTTTGGCCCCTATTGCTTAGAACCCTAGACCAAACTTCCCCCTATTGCTCAACTAGTAGGATCTAGATATAACACTCCTATCCTAGATTTATATTCCCTTACTAATGTTTCCCTACCCATTCCTCGGTATTATAGCAGCATGGCCAGGTATCACAAAACTTTTACTAAACTCCACTAAATTCCTTATTTCTCCCTCCCTAGTGAATGTCAATATGTCTTTCCACCCCTTGAAATCTTTCAAGCAGGAGCAACTTATTGGAAAAACACATTAGTTGGCTGTTGTTTAGACAATAAATGTAGAAGTGGGCTTAGGGCCTGTTTGTTTGAAAGGTTAGGAATGGAATGGAATGGGACGTAACACACTTCCATTATTTGGTTGAAGGTTTCATAATGGAACAGAATGGAATGGGATGGACATGGAGGGTTTCATATTACGTTCCATTCCATCCTAAATAGTGAAAATAAGAAACCTCTGATTCAGAGGGTTTAGGATGGAATGTAAACTAATAAACATATACTACCTAATATACCCTCAATAATTTTTCTTAATACAAATTACTTCTTCTACCACTTTTTCTTTTTCTACCACGAGACCTGTTGCTACTCAGAGTTCCACTGAATCACCACAAATCATCGAATATCATCTAACCCAAACCAGAGACGACATTGCTATTACTGGTAAGCTTCGATCTTTCTCCATCCATCCTTTCCCCCTTTACTTTTGTTCTTTGATTTATCTTGAGCCTTCGGTCTTATGTGAAGATCACTGTTGGAGCTGACTTGGTCTTGGCCGCACTTGGTGTTTCACTCTAGAAAGCTCAGAGCTGGGACGAAGGCATCTTCTTTAGTTTCTCAACTATGCCGCTCAAAGACATCTTCAAGGCGTCTCCTCTAATTCCTTTTGTCTATTCTTTTTGGTTTATCTTTGTTTAATCTGATGCTTGCAGGGAAAAAAGTTGTGATCTTTGGGCTTCCTGTAAGTCACCCACTTCCCATTTCCTTCTCAATTTCTATTTTTATGCTTTATAAATCTAATTATCATGTCTTCTGAATTGCTTGTTAAACTAAGAAATGAGGCGTGATAGTGATTATTCACTATAGTTGCTTTCTTCGAATTTCCCAGAACTTGGAATTGAATAAAAGGATAAACTAAAATTTATATGATGCTCGGGAAGATAATAATGTAATGGAATAGGATTTAGGATGAGGGGTTTATGGAGTAAGGCAAACTTTTATGTTTTGTCTATCATCACACTGCAACTAGATTCTCTTGGGGATGTTTTCAAGATAATCATCTATAATTTGAGAAGCAATGTCATTATCATTTGAGAGGATATTTAATCATAGAACTCCATGACTTGAGAACAGTTAAATTTGCTGGTGTTGATCAGCAAGATGTGTCTTTGTGACTTTTAGTTCAATAAAGCTACGTTTAGTTGGTTTTGGCTTAAGAAAAAAACTAAAATTTATTCAAGGATAGTTTTTCTAAGGTTATTGAACTTTACTCAAATCCATATAAAGTTAATCACAACTTTATAAGCTAAAACCTAATATACTGCTGTCAGGCTAAATCTTTCCCCCATTCACAAGTGTTGTTTCCGGTTTACTTCATTATGTATATTCTTATTAAAAATTGTTCAACAGTAGTTTTTCTTGACTAATTAATTAATTATTCTGTGAACTATGCATTAAAAAAATTATTGCGCTTTAAAAGTGTAGGTAGTCAAGCTATTTTTTCATTTCAATGCTTTATTTTGCATTGAACAATGATTAAAACATCATGCTTGACTTTCAGATCACTTATCAATTCTTTCACTGGAAGAAAGGAACTCCATTTGGATATGACCAAGGTATCGATAATGGGTTAACATGGTGGGAACAGATGGACAATGGAAAGTAGCTAACACGCAACAGAAAGTTCTTAACTGTTGTACCTCTGGTATTGTAAGTTTTAATACTTAGTTTTTATCTATGTGTTTGCTTCAACCCCAATCTTACATTTTCAAGGTCATCTCAATCCTTGTTTATCATTATGCATTAAAACATGCATTCTACATCATCACTCATGTAAGCATAGCATGATTTCTTCTTTTAACTTGCCATAGAGTGTACCAACTTTATAAATGCATGCAATGAACCATGTTATAATTGAGCATTTTTTGTTGGGTCATTTTTTGACTTATATCTGTGACAACTTGTCTATTGACTCACTGAGTTCCACAAGTATGTGGATGGTACTTTTCTAGTTAGCTTTTGGCTATTTTTGATAATTTGATAGTTAAGTTCGGTATTTTAATTGTTATCTGTGGTATGTTTTCTTTTCTCGAGTTTTATATTTGAGCATATTTATTTTATATTTTAACATATTTATAAGGCTATGGAAACTTGTTTCCATGTATTTAATGTATCAACCTTTGCTTCTGTTCATTTTGAGATTACTAATAATTGTATGTTGTTCTTCCTTATTAGTTCAATAGTTAGGATTAATATCTCTAGCAGTGAGAACTTTTCTTATTGACAAAAACCTACAAAAAAAAGTAGAGTTTTGTTGGTCATTAGGATACTTGATATTTTCTTGATTCACAGGTGTATAATTTTGATCTATTGTACTCTTCCTCTATTCTAAGGGAGTCTTGGTGAACTGTTATGGACATTTTATCTTAAGAATGAGAGTGAGGCTAGGTGTGCAACAACTTAACCCCCAATTAGAAAAACAGGACATCCGAAAAGTTCCAGGTCTCATGTACAAAAAGAATGTCTGTTGGTACAACATTGTTTTCTTGAATTAGATTGTTTATCTCTAACATGTGGGTGCATTATTTTTGAGTTTGGTTTTGTTCATGGTTTAGCCGATAGAGTTTACACTTGCATTTACCTGTACTAGGTACCTGATAGCTTCACACACAACTGACTACCAACATCCGATGCTCTTTTTTAACACTCTTACAGTGTTGGTGCTTGTTGTTACCAAGTTCCCAAATATGCATAAAGTGCGAATCTTTGGAATAAATGGAGATACATGAGTCGGGCTTACTGTTTAAACTTATGTTTATAGCCCCTGATCCTTCTGCAATATGCGTAAAGGTTATATGCTTGTATAGAAGTTGGGAGTTGAAGGATATTGAATCTGTAATGTTTTTGGGCGAATTACTCTTTTAGAAAGTATGCATAGACTTTGAAAAAATAAGTGTATCTGAGTTATATTTGTACATCTGAAAATTGTAATAAGCTATGAGGTTTGGTTTATCACATACTTCTTTACCTGTCTTCACTAATTAGTAACATGTGAGTAAAATCAGTTTTATTACAACAGTTGATTTATGCTTTGTTTTTTATTCTCTTTTTCAATTGAGAGTTGGTTTTCATGAGATGTTATTTATTCAAATGTCTTGTGTTGGACTGGACTTCTTTACTGAAGACTACAAAGCCATATGGTCAGTTTTCATTTTAGTCAATAACAGTATAAGAAAACAGTATATGAAAACAAAACTGCAGTTTCACAAAGTATAGAGTTCATTAACCAATTTAGATGGAGAATTCTTATGCAGCTACACAATAGATAAAGGCTGTCATGATTGAACTTCAAAATGTATATGCAAGTACAAATTTGAGAGGATGTATTAAATTCAATTCAATAAAGGAAGGACTTTGCAAAAAGGCATAATAGGTTGGTATGAATTGGAGCCACCAAAAGCTTATCGTTAAGGTGGCCCAACTGTCTCAATCTTCAGTGATGAAGCCATTCTCTTTTTTGGTTCTCTTTTCCTGTGAACCAAATTTGCTTTTGTTTATATACATGAATTTGCGTCCAAATACTCCGTTTCTTCTCCTTTTTGATCAATTCGTTTATCACATGGTTGGAGGCAAGAACCACTTTAGATGTCTACTTGAGAGACCTTAAAATCTGCCTGTTATATTGTGACATAATTTTTGTATATATTTCTATATAAATAAAAATATAAATAAAT
This sequence comes from Erythroxylum coriaceum, assembly GCA_026874005.2. Lineage (NCBI taxonomy): Eukaryota > Viridiplantae > Streptophyta > Magnoliopsida > Malpighiales > Erythroxylaceae > Erythroxylum > Erythroxylum coriaceum. The sequence goes on from JANQAP020000572.1 coordinate 652,943, forward strand.
AATTTTTAAATATAAATCACATATAATAGAATAAAATTTATTAAATAATTAATAATAAAATTTATATAATTAATAATAAAATAATAATTTTAAATTTTTTTTAATTTTTTAAAATAGAAAATATATAAAAAATTATTTGTCAAGGTTGTGACTTGAACAAATCACAACCGTGAGTTTTTAATTGTACATGATTTCTGTTTTAAAATCATAGTGTTAAACCTCTTGTAACAATCATTTTAATATCAGGGGTACAATAGTCATTTATTATACATTATATTCCATTCTATCCATCTTCTAAACAATGTTTCATTAAATTACATTATGAACCCTTCCATCCCTCCCAAATAACTTTTCACTATATTATATTCCATTCCATTATAAACCATTCCTTTATATTCCATTCCATTCCGTTCCATTCCATTAATTAACATCCAACCAAACAGGCCCTGAGTCAAGGTGGGGAAATCTAGGCTTAGAGAGTATCTCAATCACTGAAGGAGACCACCTACTCTTTAGATTTATTAAGGAACAAAAGATGTACCAGGTGATATAGTAAGATCCCTGTCATATCTTAGGAAAGTTCATCCTTTTATATAGATAAAGACTTGGATTAACATTTGAAAAGGAAAAGCTGAGAATCATTCCATTGTTGGTTCACTTCCACAATATTCCATTAGAATATTAGAGCATCTCTGAATTGAGTTACCTGGTAAACACATTGTGTAAGGTTGTATACCTTGATGAAAATATAACTAGAATTAGGAAAATGGGCTTTGCCAAGGTGTGTATTAAAGTGGATTTATAGAAGGAACTCAAATGATTATAAATAATAAAAGATACTAGGAAAGTTAAACTCTCAAGAATACAACTTATTCCAAATAAGAACAACACTGAGAATGTAAAGTACCTAGAAAAATAACCTATCAATAAGAGGGTTCTTCCCTTGGACAACTTCCTAGAGGTTAATGAAACTACAATGAGTAAGGAGGAATCACTTGCCCCCTCATCTCAAATTGTCACAGTATATCAAGACCTTGAACTAAGCAGTGATAAGGAACCTACTTACAAGTGGTGAGGAGGTCCTCCAATATGATGAAGAAATTAGGTTTTAAATAGAGGGTTGAAAAACACTAATAAACAACAAAAACTTCTTTATTTTTACTGACAGCGTGTGTCAAATGCACTGCAAAATTTACCTAACTCTACACATCAAAATTTGTAGTTGTGGTGAGTCAAGATTATATCCATAAGGAATGTTCGGTTAATTTCTGTAACGAAATTAATTGATGCAAGAAAAATAAAAATGGGGGGTTTTGGGTTTGATGCAATTCAGAAAATAAGTAAAATTAAACTAAAAAGAAAAATTATAGAAAATAATCGAAAATGATAAAAGTGATGAATATGTGTGAAACCTGATTCTTGAATGAATCTTGGCCTACTAATAGTTGTAGATTGCATCGTATTTTTATAGGTAGTTTAGTTTGTATTTAGTTGTTAATTTGATTGTCTAGTACGTGTTTAAGTTAGAATTGTGTTAGTAGAAATTTGTGTTTTAAGTATTTTATGGGTTAGAGCATACTTTTGAGCTTTAATTTTATATTTTTGAGGTGCCTTGATGTGGTTGCTAGTGTTTCAAGGTAAAGAATGGAAAACAGAGAAAGAACAGACATGGGGATGCTTCCGATTTTAAGTTTTCAAGGGACTTTTTAGACCTTTCAAACTTAGAAAAGACCTTAAGGTTGCCTTAATTGGAAAAGCCTATAAAAGGCTTAAGGATAAAACCCTAAGGAGAGCTTCATTTTGGCCACTTTTGGAAAACCCTCAAGGAGAGAGAAAGAGGAGAGAGAGAAGAAGAGAGAGGAGAAAGAAGCAGGTCTTTGCAGCTACTGCTCTCCCAAGGCGTTTGAATCCCCATTCTATTGTGTATTTCTTCCATCTTGCTGTTCTTTTCTTCGAATATGAGGATGAATATGAATATACGTATAGATTTGGGTTTGAATAAGATGTTTTAACTTTCATTCAGGATTTGACTTTGATTTAATGTTAATCTAGTTATTATTATAATATTGTGATTAGGTGTTGTGATTTATTATGGTATTTGCATATTTTGGTAATAAACTGAGAGGGTGAACCATATAAAAATGATTAGATTGGGTTAATGAGAGTTAGGCGATCTAATTGACCAGGCAATCAATCTAGTCGGTTATTATTTAGAGAGAGATCCTGTGTGAGACTCGATTGTTTATTAGAGGTCTTAAGATCTAATTAGAATTGTGGGTCTTTTGTTAATTGAGAGATTGCAAATTCCATAATTTAATTAGTAATGAATTAGGGTGTGTGATTATAACTCGAGAGAGAGTGATCCCCCCTTTGATAGTCTAAAACCTAATAGGTGTAGAGTGCATTGTATTTTTATAGGTAATTTGATATGTGTTTATTAGTTAATTTGATTGTTTAGTGTGTGTTTAGTTTAAGAATTGTGTTAGTTCATAAATATTTGTGTTTTAAGTGTTTTTTGGGTGAGAAAAGGTTTTTGAGCTTCAATTATATATATATATATATATATGAGGTGCTCTGATCAGTTTGTTAGTGTTTCAGGACATTCGGAGGAGTTTCGGAGGAGAACCGAACCAAAACACAGTCCTATGATCGTGGCAAGCAGGCCACGATTATGACAGAAGCACTTACATAGGCCCACGATTGTGGCAATGTAAGAAGCTCGAGTATAGGTCCATGATCATCGGTAATCTACCACGATCGTGATAGAGAGCAAACAAACCGACCACAACTGTGAACTAACAGTCTGTTTGGTTACTGTCTCCAATATGCAGAGACGGAACGAGACAGAAATTTGGAGACTGAACAGAATAGAAATTAGAGACAGTGAGCTGTTTGGTTGTGATGGACAGAACAGAAATAATTGTCTCCATCTCGAAAACAGAAATGTGTTTGGTTGCAGGGGACAAAACATAAAAACAGTGGCTATAACGAAAATGCCCCTACAGTATAATATGATTGGAAATATGTAATTTATTGATTATTTTATAATTGTATCAATATTTATTTTAAGTGCATTTGTAATATTTTAATAACGA
>JANQAP020000572.1:656137-688097 GCA_026874005.2 Erythroxylum coriaceum
ACCTATGTCATAAAATCTTACTAACATTAACATAATAATTAACTCCACAAAATCACATTCACAATTCAATTATAAATTAATTATACCTGGAATGTCTATGAATGCATGTACAATTATTTTCATGTGCAAAAATTCAATATTCATGACTATGAGCATATCATATAATGCATGAGCATGAAAAATGAATTTTTAAGCTCTCATTGATCACTTATATTTACTATTCTAGCCTCACCATAAGTAATGGGATCTTACAGAGAACATATTTTTAAGCTTCAATTTTATATATATGAGGTGTCGTGATGAGTTTGTTAGCGTTTCAGGACATTCAGAGGAGTTTCAGAGAAGAACCGAACCAAAACATAGTCCCACGATCATAGTAAGTAGGCTATGATCGTGCACTAAAGGCCGCGAGTATGCCCTGCGCATAGACAGACACAGAGACACTTTCGGATTCGAGTTTTCGAGGGACATTTCAGACCCCAGAAAGACATTAAGGTTACCTTAATTGAAAAAGACTATAAAAGTATAATGATGGAACCCTAGAAAAGAGTTTACATTCAGCCTATATTTGGAAACCTAAAATTAAGAGAGAAAGAAAAAAGAGAGAAAAGAAAAAGAGGAAGAAGAGGAGGGTTCTGACACCGAAGCTTCCCGGAATAGGTAATCTCTCGACACCGCTACTTTCCTAAATCATCCAACCTAAGTTTCATTTCCTCCCCATTTGCCTTTTTATTCATTTAATGTGTAAGATTGAAATGGGTTATATGGTTATGGATTTTGAGTTGTCAATGATGTTCTAACTTTTCCTTCGGGATTTTGCTTATATTTAATGTTAATCTAGTTGAATTGTGTTTATTTGAGTTGGGTGTTGTGATTGATTAATGTATTTGTATATTTCGGTAACAAACCAAAAGGGTGAACCACATAAAAATGATTAGATTGGATTAATGAGAGTTAGGCCATCTAATTGACCACTTAAGCAATCTAGTTGGTAATTTCATAGAGAGAGATCCTATGCAAGACCTGATTGTTTATTAGAGAGCTTTAGAACTAACTAGAATTGTGGGTAATTTGTGAATTGAGAGATTGCAAGTCCATAATTCGATTAGGGTTTACAGTTTAAGGAATGGTTATAACTCAAGAGAGAGTAATCAACCCTACGATTGTCTAGAACCAACACCCCATAAACACATAAATGGCTAGATTAGCATTAATGACAAGTAAAATCCTCTCTTCCATAACTTGATTAATTCTCTTAATAGATTTCCATTGTTACATTATTTGATTGTTGCTAGTTTTTTAGATTTAGTTTATTTTTCAGTTTAATATTCGAATTTGAGTCTTAAACAAAGCACAACCTAAATTAAGTGGTGTCTAAGCACAATCTCTATAGGACGATATCTGCTTTTTACTACAAGTAACGACCCATATACTTACAGTTTTTAGCGTAAAACAAGTAATTGGTTTTGCAATGAACATAACCGACGTCCCGTTAACACATAAATGGATAGGTTAGCATTAATGATAGGAAGAATCCCCTCTCCCTTAGTTTGGTAATTTTCCTTGATTGATTTCCATTTTGAATTTTGTGTTGCTCAATTTTAATTCCTTTTATGTTAAATTCCTGAATTACATTCCTGCTAATCAAATTCTCGCGTTTAATTTCTTGTTCAATTTTATTTTCATTTTAATAATTTTATAGCCTTAGATAACCTAGGATTAGATTAATTCATCCTCCTTGTTGGATCGACCTTTCACTTACTACAAATTACGACCTATGCACTTGCAGTATTTGAGTACTATAAATTATAAGCTTGCAAATAAGACAACACCTACATACGATTAAACATTTTTCATTATTTTAATACTTTCACATCTCTCCTAGAACTATTAGTCATAGACTAACAACAAGCTCTGTTAATCCCGGATTTCCCTTAGGTTATGTTTAATTAAGATACGATCGTTAAGTAAACCAAACTACTGAATAACTTAGAATACACTCTCTAGATTTAATTAGGCAACCCTAACTATTGAATAACTTAGAATACACTCTCCAGATTTAATTGGGCAACCATATTACGATATGGAATATAGACCAATCTAAGCAACAATCACACAAGTTCCGGTCATTCAACCTAGTTTAAGTTATCCCTAATGATTTGAAACCATTAGTTGCCACAAATGAATGTCAACATAACAATTACGGATTATATTGAGTATTCTAGCAATGAATCTAAATACAACAATTACAAATTGTGTTAACGATTCTAGCAAGGGATTCACAATATAAACAATCTAATGATTACGAGAGTACGATTATCTATGCATGAATACCCAAATCGATTAAGAAAAGGATAACCTAAATAATTCTAAGAGAGAGATCCAACATTAAAAAAAGATAAGATACATTTAACCGTGTATCCTAGGCATCGATTTCACCTTCCAACTGGTATCAAGAAGTTAACCTTCCATCTTTTCCATCAAACTCTAAGGAGTAGCCTTTTTCATCCTCATCTTAATGAAAACTGAAGAGAAATGTTAAAGAATGGAGGTGTTTTCGTTTCTGTCCACTCTTCCCTTTGTCCGTCGTTACAACTTATTCCTTTTTATAGTAAAACCTAGGGATAGATGGCTATGCAGGGCCGTACATGGAACCTCATGGAATTGAGTGGTTTCTCACAATTATAAGGCATCCCTATATGGATATGAGAGTGGTCTCATGCCTATGCAGTTGGTTGCACGGCTGTGAGATTTCTCACGATTGTGCAACTTCACCAACTAGCTGTGAGCTATTTCCTTGCTTTGTTCTTCACTTTCACACTTTATCTTGTCTGTTCTATTTTCAATCATCTTCTTTTTCTTGCTCCATGAATCAATAGAGTATGAACTTTGAGAAGATGGCTCAATGAATATGCTTTTGGGTCACTTTAGCACCTTCACTTCCAAAATGTACCTAAAATCAAATATGAGCTAAAGTGAGTATCTTAAGCCTTTTTAAGGTATTAATCACTAAGTGTAGTTGATTAAATGAATCAAAATTTAAGCACATATCATCCCCCATACTTAGCTTTTGACAATCCTCGAGTAAATCGTCAAAATCAAAATCACAAACCAAAACTCTTACTCATTTTCCATATTTCATAAGAATAAATAATCCAAAACAACATCTGCCTTATATACAATATATTCAAACCACCCATTCAATACAACTTCAGGATGAAAGACTAATTATAAATAACTTTGCAAAATATATGCATTTCCTTCTTGATATTTTTATTCAAGCATTTTTATTCAAACTTTTTTCTTTTTCTTTTCCTTTCTTTTCATTTTTCTTTTTTATTTAAAAATTGAAAGAAGCTACATTAACATGGGAATTCCATTGACATGATATAAAATAACATCCTAACAATAATAACCATCCCACACATATGCACATTCCTACACTGATACTTTTGTACATATACAGTCATCAACAATCAGCAAGTGCTCCACTAGCTTTAAGGCTTGGGTAGGACATTTGGTTAAGTTTAAAAACATGTAATGAGGTTTATACAAAAGAAAAGGTTAATAAAGCTTAAAGGGGGTTAACAAAGGAAAATTCATATAAATGGGTAGGCTATTTGGTTAATATAGCTCGTAAACAACAAAAAATGCCTAATCATTTTCATGAAAATGCGTGTGATACATGGTCTTGAATAAAAAATCAAAGAAAAGTCAGGATGTACATGTCATGAAGGTCACACACAATAAAAGACAATGAGACTGATATGGATGTGTTAGTCTAAATGACTTAAAATCTCACTGGTTTTTGTCTACACTAGTCACCATTCTTTTAAGGATAATGTACATTAACGAATCACAAGAACAAAAGTATATGATAAAGTCGCCATTAATTTTTCTAGTCAATTCATACTCTAATTATGACTATATAATCTTAAAAGCAATAGAAAATAAGAAAAATTTTTATGTTGTTTGTTTGATTTTGAAAACTATCTCAGAAGCCACATAAGCTACAATTAAGCTGAAAACATTAATAAAAACTAAAATCCCCACCCCCACACTTAAAACTTATATTGTCCCCAATGTAACATCAAATGCAAGAAATGGAGTATTTAACAAAAACAACAAATGCGAGAATGTAAATAAAAGAAATCAATTTCCCATGCGAGAATGTAAATAAAAAGAAATCAACTTCCCTTGAGTTACCTCACAAGCAGTGCCTTTGTTCATTGTCATTGGCTCAACTCCATGTTGCTCTCATCAAGTTATAGAATTTTGATCCCCAGGAATCTCGACTTTGACATTTTTCCAGTTGACCTTCATCAGAATAAGACTTGAGTCGATGAACACCTACATGCAATGTCTTCCTTGTTTTTAAACTTTTAATCTCTACTGCACTATAAGGAAAAACATTAGTTATCACAAAAGGATCGACCCAATAAGGATGACATTTATGCAGAAACTATTTATATTTAAAGCAATAAAGAAGCACTTTTTGACCAATGGTATAGATTTTCGGCAAGACATTAAAAGCTTTGGTCATCTGTTTTTATGGAAATGGGTTCTTATTTATTTGTATGTTTCTGCTTACAATCTTCCTGCACTAAAATGTCAATCAAATTAATTGCAAAAATAGAATGGTCATTATGGGAGTTCTTATTAACGTCAAAAATATTGAAAAGTGTAACTTCCCCATCGAATTCCATCATGAGAGTACCCTAAACAACATCTATCTTAGTTTGGCTCGTGTTGAGAAATGGCCTCCCTGGTAAGATAGATATTAGGTTATGGGAAGTTTCATTATTCATGTCATCCATATAAAAGTCAGCAAGAAATATTAGCTTATTTACCTACATAAGCACATCCTTAATCACCCCATCTGGGTAAGCATTAGAACAATCAACCAATTGTATGGTAACATTAGTTTCTTTTAATGGCCTTAAATTTAAAGAAGCATACATGGAATGAGGCATAACATTAATCGATGCTCTTAAATCTAGCATGGCTTGTTTAATCTCAGTGTTAACAATTTTGCAAGGAATAATAAACATACCTGTGTCTGTACACTTAAAACTTCAGAAATAGTTTTAGTCATCCTAATCCGTTCATTACCTCTTAACTTTTGCTTGTTCGTATACAATTCCTTATGGAATTTCACATACCTTGGCACTTGCTTGATCACTTCTAACAATAGGATGTTCACCATAACTTTTTGAAAGGCCTTCCGGATCTCTTTATCCCTATTCTCCTTATTTGACTTTGCTAACTTGCTAGGAAAAGGTAGAGGATTAGTCTTTTCAATAATTGGGAACTCAGCATTTACCTTTGAGATTGATAACATATCCCTTTCTTCTTCGAGCTCCCTCTCAATGTCTTCCTTATTAGCTTTCCCTTGAGTAATTTTTTTAGGGTCCTCAAGCTTTCTACCACTCCTTAAGGTGATTGTAGTAACATTCTTCAAATTCGTTTCCGATTGTGATAGTAGTTGTCCTCCACTTTGTGTCTCTAGAAGATCAATCTTTATTACCATTAGATCCTTTTGGTTTTCCAAGTTTTGGAAGCTCAATTTTACTTCTTGTTGAAATTGTAGAGAGTTATTAGCAACGGAGTTAATCAAATCTTCCAAAGATGTACCTGAACCAGAGGAAGAAGCTTGTGGTCTTGGTTCGAATTACTGCAGTCCTTGTGGTCGATTTGGAAAGTGGTTTTGCTTCCTATTCCCCCCGTAATTCAAGTTAGGATGATCCCTCCAGATTGGGTTATAAGTTTAGGAGTACGGGTTGTACTAGTTAGGAAGATTCTCTCCTGCAGCATTCACATACTCCATACTTCTCTTTTGCAATGTTTGACACTCATCAGTCAGATGACTTGTATTTGTAAATGTTCCATATGCCTTTACCTGTGCTTGTCTAACTACAAGTTTTCTAACAAACAATGTTAGCTCATCTAAATGTTGTTCAATGGATGAAGTATTTACCTTGTTCACATGGCAAACATCGTTGTGAGCATCAAATTTTTGAGTGTTAATGGCCATTATCTTAATCAAAATATGAGCCTCTATAGGAGTCTTTTTGCATAATGCTCTACCGCTTACTGCATCAACCAAACTTCTCTCCATAGGTAACAATCCCTTATAGAAATACTAGATAAGGAGATATTTAGGTATGTTATAATGGGGACAGTTGGCACACAACTTCTTAAAGTGCTCCCAGTACTCCTAAAAGGATTCTCTATTATTTTGCTTTATGCCACATATTTCCTTTTGAATGCTCGCCGTTTTTAATGCTGGAAAATATTTTTCCAAGAATAGCTGCTTCATCTCTATCCACGTGTTTACACTCCCAGCAGGTAGATCAAACAACTAGTCCTTTATTGCATCTTTAAGTGAGAATGGAAAAGCCCTCAAAATGATTTGCTCTTCTGTCACCCCCGAAGGTTTCATGCTTAGACAAATCACATCGAGCTTCTTGAGATGCTTATATGCATCCTCACCTTCAAGGCCATAAAAATTAGGGAGCAAATATATTAATCCAAACTTAAGTTCAAAGGTAACATGCTCAAAAAATTAGGAAATGTAATGCATAAGGGCCTTTAGGTTAAGTCTAGTGCAGCCAACTCCTGTAGTGTTCTTGGATTTGCTATTGTTTCTTCGAATTCAAATACTTGTTTTACTCTCGGAGTTGTCCTTACTTTCCTTCGTAACCTCTACAATGTCCTTTCGATCTCTGGATTAAGTTGCTCAAGTTCTCCACGAGGAAATTTGGTCACTACCATGCACCAACACTAACAAATGTTTAAAAATTAACAAATAATGAAAAGAAACAATTATAAAGAAGTATATACACAAAACACCAACTAAAATAAAAAATGAAAATTAAATCACCACATTCTCCAGCAACAATGCCAAAATTTGATAGTGCATATCGAATACACCACAAAATTTACCTAACTCTGCACACTAAAATTTATAGTTATGGTGAGTCGGGATCGTATCCACAGGGAATGCTCGGTTAATTTTCGTAACAAAATTAATTGATGTAAGGAAAGTAAAAATGGGGGGTTTTGGGTTTAATGCAATTGATAAATAAGTAAACTTAAACTAACAAGAAAAAAATATAGAAAATAGTCGAAAACGATAAAAGTGATGAATATATATAAAACCTGATTCTCGAATTAATCTTGGCCTACACATGAATAAACAACTTTCATTATTATAATGGTTTCACATCTTTCCTAGAACTATTGATCGTAGACTAACAATAAACTCTGTTAATCCCAATTTTTCCTTAAGTTATGTTTACGATCATTAATTAAACCAATCTACCGAATAACCTAGAATATGGTCCCTAGATTTAATTGGGTAGCCACATTACGATATGAAAAATAGACTAATCTAAAAAACAACTACATAGGCTCGGGTCATTCAACCTAAAATTATCCCTAATGATTTGAAACCATTAGTTGCCACAAATGAATCTCAACATAACAATTATAGATTATATTAATGAATCTAAATACAACGATTATAGATTGTATTAACGATTCTAGCAATGGGTTCACAATATAAACAATCTAATGATAACGAGAGTAAGATTATGCATACATGAATACCCAAATCGATTAAGCAAAGGATAACTTAAACAATTCTAAGAGAGAGATCCAACATTAAACAAAGATAAGATAAGCTTAATCATACATCCTAGGCATCGATTTCACCTTCAAATTGGTATCGGGAAGTTAGCCTTCTATCTTCTCCATCAAGCTCCAAGGAGTAGCCTCTATTGCCTCCATCCTTGTTGAAAACCAAAGAGAAATGGTGAAGAATGGAGGTGTTTTTGTTTTTGTCCGCTCTTCCCTCTGTCCGTAGTCACAACTTATTCCTTTTTATAGTAAAATCTAGGGACATGTGGCACCTCTCACAGCCATACATAGACCCTCACTGGTGTGAGTGGTGTCTCACGGGGCATGAGAGTGGTCTCATGCCCATGCAGTTGGTTGTACGGTTGTGAGATTGCTCACGACTGTGCAACTTCACCAGTTGGCCGTGAGCTATTTCTTCGCTTTGTTCTTCACTTTCACACTCTGTCTTGTCTCTTCTTCTTTTAATCCTCTTCTTCTTCTTGCTCCATGAATCAATAGATTATGAACATTGAGAAGATGACTCAATAAATATGCTTTTGGGTCACTTTAGCTCCTTCACTTCTGAAATGTACCTAAAATCAAATATGAGCTAAAGTGAGTATCTTAAGCATTTTTAAGATATTAATCACTAAATGTAGTAGATTAAATGAATCAACATTTAATCATATATCATTTACTTCAGCGTAGTTTTGATTAGTCTCTTAGACACCAAATTAAAAACCAATGTCTTCTATAAAGGTATATGGTTTATTAATAAAAATTAGTAAATGCTCTCTAATCACCATTATCATTACAATGGTAGGATTATTATAACTTTTGACCTTTCTTTTATTAAAGTTCATAATATGAGAACCTTAGACTAATTCATTCACATCTCCATTATCCTATTGAAGTTAAACATTCCAATTAAAATCACATTCATAGTTAGGGACTTTAACAACACCCTTTTTTCTTATAAGGCTGAAGGGTATATGGCTCAAATTCATTTGGAACATAATTTTAGGAATTGTCCTTTTTATTCTAGATTAGAAGACCTAGTACATCATAGAAAACATTTTACATAGTTAAACAAGTAGGCGTACCCTCTAATGCTCAAGAAAAAATTGGACAAACCTCTCGTCAATAAGAAATGGGCTCAATATTTCCAAACATGTTATGCGAATTCTTAGCACCAATGATATCTAATCATTCCTCAATTAAGGTCACTCTCAATAACTAATGATTCAATAAAATTTCCCTTTTAGTTCAATAACTATATTGTGAACCACCTCAATAATGCAATCTTGAAAAGTATAGAGAAAGATGTGCATGGTTTTGAGGCTTACAAATGTTGCTTTAGAATTAAAGCTCTAACAAAAGGTTTAAATTTATAGGACCCCTAACAAAGCCTCAAGTCCTGACGGATTTAATGTATACTTATTTTGAAAGTTATGGGATCTAGTGGGGGATGTGGTCATTAGAGTTGTAATGGAGTTCTTCTCATCTGGTAAGCTACATAAAGAGATTAATAAGACCTTTATAGCCTTAGTTCCCAAAATTCATAACCCTTTTAAGCTTCAAGATTTATACATATATTTTATCACAATATTATCCATAAAATCATTTCTAGAATGCTTAATTCTAGATTTAAAACTATCTAGCCTTCCATAACTGAAACTAGTCAAGGAGCTTTTATCAAGGGAAGGAATATTGGTGATAATATCTTTATAGCCTAGACTTGTCTAGGAATTATCATTGGAATTACAAAATTAAGAGTTATGTTCTCAAAATTGACTTTTGTAGGGCTTTTGACTCTGTGTAATGGAATTTTTTCTTTGACATCCTCAAAGCCTATAGGTTCCATCAACATTTGTTGGTTGGACTCACCAATGTGTTACAACAGCCTCATATGGCATATTTATTAATAATGAACCATCATCAACAATCAGGGTAGTTAAGGGATTGAGATAATAAAGGAGACTTTTTATGACTTTTTTATCTCCTTATCTCTCTAATTTGTGCTTGGAAACACTTCTAAGAATGATCAAACATAATATTGACAAATCTTAACAATTCTAATACCACTTCAAATGTAAGTAAATCCAACTCTTTAGCCTTACATTTTTAGATGAAATATTGTTGTTTTGTAGAGCCAAGATAAAATCAATTAAACTCTTTCATAAGGTGTTGGAGGAATTCCAAACTATATGAGGTGTTGCTATAAATACTAGGAAGAGTTGCATTACTATTTTTTGTAGGATTAAACTATTTTAGTGTAGAAGTTACCAGGTTATCAGGGTTCAAGAAAATGCAGCCTCTATTAAAATACCCGAGATTACCCATGTAGACCTCTAGGCTTACCAACCTTAAATGCCAACCTATATTCGATGCCATAAATAAGAAGATTGGAAACTAGTACAACAAATTTCTCACATTTATAAGAAGTTTATAGCTTACCGAATCAGTATTGATCAAGCATTCAAATATACTGGTGTAGCCACCTCTTCCTCTCAATTAAGACTACAAAAGATATAGAAAGACTTTTAAAAATTTTATTGTAGTGATAATCCATCTAACTCATCAAAAGCAAAAATAAATAGTTGGAAATTCTCCTACCAAAATTCTAGTAGTTGCTCGGATCTTGAACAAAATCCTCCTAGCAAAAAGATTATGGAAACACTTTAATGATAGGGAGTGACTATAGGTAAGATGGGTACATAACCAGGGAGTTTTTTAAGAGAACATACTAAAATGGATAAGGGAAGTTCTTTGTCACACGTATCCAACTGAATATCACCAACTTCTTTTGGCTCTCACTTGGAACCTCTGAAGTGTTCGTATTAAATGCTTGCAACTAGGAAGAGCTACCGGATAATACCATGCCTATAGTTTGCTTATTTTACATCCCTCTCATCTTAATCATGTAAGCCTAAAGTGAATGATATCTAGATTCAATTCATTATAGATTGCTTTCCAATAAGAGAGCAACTATTAGAAGATTACATTTGCCTGCCTGTGGTGATCTAAGCCCAAGCCTTTTACACTCCCTCTCTGATATATTCTTTAATTTTTCCAAAAAAAAAAACATTACACTTGATTTAGATGGGAGTCTCACCTATTATTAGCATTTAACATACTTAAAAATATACAAATTCTTCATCTGAGCATAATGGTTTTGTTTTTTTTTAAATTAACTAATATAAATTTTTTGGCGTGAATGATTGATTTAAATATTACAAATAATTGATATCAAACTTAAATTTAAATAAGATCAGAAGCTTCCTCTTTCCATTCTAGCAAACTTAATATCAATTTATGACTCGATCGGAGAATCCATTTAAAAGTAGTTGTTGCACGACTCGAAAAGAAATTCCGAGTATATACGTATGTCGTCCATTAAGTTGGAATATTTAAAACAGAAATTCGACATACATTAAGTAAAGGAGCGTCAATCCACCAAATCAAGAATACATATTGTAGGGATAAGGAATACACACAGCAAATTCGAACAATATAAAGAATACCTAAACCACACTCGAACAACGAAGGCAATCTTTGTACCATAAAAAAGAAAGAAAGAAGAAACCAACAAAAGCAAGTTGTAATGCACTCACAACTGAAAATAGCATTACTCGACGAGAAATCACTCACCTATATATCTAATGCATCGTATTGTTAGAATCTTGGGACTTTTTCTTGCTTGGTCTTGTCATGGGTAAAGATATGTGAATGAACCCAAATTTTCTTCTTTGCCCGTAGAACTGCTTTTGTTCACCAACATTTTTCTCTGGCCTTGGATGAAATGACAAATCTTCTCTTAGTTCATGAAGCATTTGACTCAGTGCCACCTTTTGCCTATCTGAATGGCCTTCCATTGGCCTTGTTGCAGCATATTCTTCACGAGACAGAACCTGCTTCCTGCTCAGTACATCCCGCATCGAGACTGTTGATTTCAAAACAGGCTTTGGATCATCAACAACTGGACTGGGATGCTGCACTTGATTTAGTGGAGAACCTTGACGATTATCAGGTTGATGAAAATGGAAATTACTAAACTTCGTGTTATGGTATGCTGGTTGCCCCTCTTGATCGTCGTCACCTGGCAACCACTTGCGAAGAGCCTCTTCAGCAGCAAATTGCTTTCTGTTAGCCATTTCAACTTTGTTCAGAGCTGCTTCCAAGGCTTCCTTACTTTGCTTCACTTCTTCTGCTGCCTCCCTTAACTTCTTTAGAATAGACATCTTAGTGAAACTAGTTTCATGCTTTCCAAGTTTTGTGATTTCTGCTTTCTTCATGGAAATCACTTGAGCTTGCTGAGCTTTCGGGGTTAAAGGCGATTGTGCTTCAAATGGGTCTATTTGTTCAGGCTGCGGCAGGATATAGCCTGGTGATCTCTCATAGCTGGATAGAGCATTGATTTCAGCAAGGGCAACAGCTTCTGCTGCCTTTGCTGCTTCCTCCATCTTTTTGGCTGCAAGCAACCTCAATTCAACATTATTAGCAGATACAACTTTGCGAACTTCCTTTTTTTCTGCTTCAGCCATTCTTCTCAACCGATCTGCCTTGTACTCGGATTGCACATTATCCGCAGTTATTGGCTTCACTCTAGCTTGCTTTAGCTCATCCTCCAGAGACAACAATCCTGCAAATTTCGATGTTAGCCTCCTGCGGGTTTTTGCTATGAAGGATTTCTCTCTCTTCATTTTCTTATTCAAAGACTCAACGGAAGTTTGAATCACCCCTAGATTGTTAATAGTTTTACCAAGGTTCCACTTGGCCTGCTTCAACTCCTTTAGGATTAAGTCAGGAGATGAGGGAGGGCAGGGGCTCAAGCATCCCACCCTCTGTTGGTGGTATGGGCTTTCATTGTTTGCAGGACTTGAAATCTGCTCACGTGGGATTGCCATGCGTCTTAAAGCTTCTTTCTGTAGTTGCCACTTCAACTCCTCCACGATTTTTTTGGTTGTTCCAAGTTCTTCAAGAACATCCAGCGTTTCCAATTCTTTCACAATAAGGTCCTTCTGCAACTCGGCTGCCTGCCCCTCCACTTTCTTTATGTCGAAGCCCTCTACACCCTGCTTCGTATAGGCAGTCCACACACATCCTAAGTTATGAAAGTAATAAAGCAATCTAACAAATTTCTACATAAATTTTAATCATATATTGTTACTATAGCAATTGAAGATAAGTTGTGGGTAATTAGCACTGCAAAGATGACGCTTATGAATGTCTCGAGGATTTTATTTTTAGCTTAGCATATTTTAAATGCTGCAGTGCAGAGAATACATCATATAATACGACATTCTCACCGACCACCAGGTTGAAAACAGAAAACTATCCCAACCCTATATAATTAAGTTAGAGCCATTAGACCTACAACACGACTAACCCACAAGCATTAGAAAGAAATTTTAAAAAAAAGATATCGAAACACTGTATCATCATTTGATATTTCCACACTAATTGGCACTTACTAAATTTTCTCCTAGCATGTAGTACGGCGTCCAAGATCCGCTTCCACCGAACCGGGTCACAGCCTCTTTAACCGAACTGAAAGGGGGAGAGGTATCGATTTCTGCTCTTAACCCCACCTTTCTTGTCCCGAGTTTACCAGCATTCTGTTCAGAGAGATACCCCAAACTCCCAGACCCCATTTCGGATCTTGCTTCCACGATTCCGGGGGTGGCAGGAACCGGTGAGTGTGGAGAGTCTTCCATTGCTTCATCAGCGGAATGGGTGCAGAGTAAAAGCGAAAGGAAGGCTTTAAGGAGTGTAAAGAGAGACGCATGATGGGGTGGGAATTTCAGAGTTTGTGAGTGATGATGGTTCTTGTGGTCCTACGCACCAACTCGGAGCCGAAAAGCCAAACACAGAGGGTCCACCATCACCGTGTTTGCAAAGCGCAGAGCTTTCTTCAGTTTACAGTGTGCAGCGGAGGTGATGTAGAAGTCTTTCATTGGTTGTCAGCATAAGCAGTCAAATGAACCGATCACTCCAAATTGGGTTCTACCTAATAAACGGCTGACACGTAGGAGAGTGTACATGGTATCGAGTTGAGAATGCATTGACTGGTCCTTTGATTTCTAGGCGTGAAATGCGGAATGGAAGTTGCGGTAATGATTGGGATATTTAGCAAAAGTGCATCTCTTTGTAGACAAGATCTTTAGTTTAAATTTACTATTTCGACTGAGACTTATAAGATAGAATAAAACATCATAAAATTAGATAGAAGATCCTTACTCGTCTCTTTACCGCATACAGAAACAAAGAAAGGAACAATACAAACTTGAATTTTCCGTCTATATTGTTGCTTTCGGATTAAAGTTTTCTCTTCTGTCGTTTTCGTTTCTTTTCCTTGCAGATTTGATTTCATTTTGTTGGAATGTATATTGACCTGCTATTATTTTTCATTTTAACAAAACAAAGTAGAACATTGTGTGTGTTCGTACCATGGCTGTACAATACCTATATTTCTTGGTCAATATCACGTTTGTCTGTCTTTAGTCTTCTCTAGTTAGAAGTACTAAGATCAGGCGGAAAGACTAGTCCAAGAATAATTACATAATAATTATTTCAAAGATTCTTGTATTAAAATTTATATTAACTAAATTAGGTACATATATCATAAAATTTTTATTAATATATATACTTTTATAATTTAAATAATAATCATTATGATATAGTAGCAAAGGTTATTATATCATATCTCTTAAAAAATTTTTAAAATTTAAAATTCTAAATAATATTTTTCATTTAACTTTTTAATACTATATAGAAAAGGCTATCAAGGATCCTTTGAAAATGGAGGCATATGGCATCACGTGTATTAAGAATCTGAGCCGCTCCAACGAGATGTTAAACATGCACCACTAAATTAAGTTTTACGCTCAGGCTTTTGTAACAAACTTTTTACGTGTCTCTAGCATTAGTTTTAGGGGAGAAGAGGGAAAAACGTTCGAAAGCGACATGATAACTACCTAATATGGACCAAAATGAAAAAAATGATCATAATTACGCATAATTATACTTTGTGCATCATGTTCCAAATTCATGATTTCTCGTGATTAACGTAAGTCCATTTTTGAGAGAGAAATTTATGCACACGTAGACCAGAAATAAGTTGTTGATTAGTCAACATCAATATAATATATATATTGTATTAACCTCATTAATATTAATGGTAAGGATTAAGAATTTAATGCATAACTTTGTTTCAGGATTTTGATCACAATCTTTGAGCGGACTTAATTAAAGATAAAGCTAGCTTTATTTACACGTTATATTTGAGGACTTCTCGTGAAAAAAGGTGAACAGAATGTTATTGATCTAGTTTTAGAGGAAAATTCCACATACAACTACATATTAACTTTAATCTTGTTAAATCTTATGATAGTATATCTTCTGATATATTAAGGTTTGATCTTTTTATTTTGAACAAGATGAGGATAAGAAAATAAAAAAGGTGAGAAATATGGATAATTTAAAATAAAAAGATAATCAATATCTATATTTTGTAACGATAACGTTATATTAATGCCTTTTAGAATCATGCGAACATACTTTTTTTCGGTTTATCCAAAATTCATGGTGACTGCTTTTGTCTTATTAGTCTAAAACGTGAATACTAAACATGTTACTATAAAACAAAATTGTTTTGTTTGGATCCTTGATATCGCGTCTCTATTTTTTTTTGGGACAAATAGAGAACGGTGTTGTTAGTCCAACTGAATGACTACAAACACAAAGTTTGGAAACACCAAACGCTACAGACATTCAACTTGCATTCCTTTATTCGTCGAGAAATCACAAATCCTATAAAGTGCATAAATCAAAGATGCAGAAATAACAAATGTTAGACAAATAAGGTACAAACTAAAATTTTACATTTATAGAAGCAAAAATTACAGATGAAATTTTAAACGTAGAAAATATTGCAGAAATTACACAGCTACATGTTTTTTTTTTTCTAAATGGAACCGAGGCCACCATAAACTCCATAGATGATGGGTCTGAACCCGATGAATATCACCAGTGTTGATCAGCACTATCAGAGCCTGACGTTGACAGGAGTTGGGGGCATTGATAGTCTAGTGTTGATTCGCTTGGGCTGTCATCGATGGAGACGGCGTCAAGCGTGTGGGCAGGGTGGTGAAAATGGTGAATCATTCACTACATAGTTATTGTTGCAGTCTGCCGCTGCTCGTTCGTCAGTGTAGTCATCGTGCTACCGCTGTCTGTTGCTCTCCTTCTTGTCGATGCAGTCGTGATGACATGTAAACTCGTTCCGTGAATTAATGCGAAGTCAAACAAATAGTTGGGTAAATGACATTGGAAAAAGAAGAACAAGTTGTAGTTTAGGAAGAGGAGTGAATTAATGATTTCTAGAAGTCTCCATAGATGAATATAAATATGTAATATGCAAGATTGAAATGTAAGTGAGGGAACAATTAGAAATGAGATGAATTAATAAGAAGAAGAGAAAAAGTGTTTGAGAAAATATCATCTCCTGTTTTACATTCTTTCTTTCTCTCTTTGTTTCTTAGTCTTGCTTCCACACCCAAGCAAGGCTAACAAGTGGTATCAGAGCTTGAAGAACCTGGAGGAAGGAAGCCAAAATAATGATGGCTTTGACCAGCTCGTCTCAATCGTAGGTGCCTAGATTAACCAAAGACAACTATCAGATGTGGAGTATCCAAATGGAGGCCCTGTTGGGTTCTTTGGATGTATGGGAATGCGTGGAGTCTGGATACGCAGAACTGGACGATAGCGATGAGGAAACAATTAAAGATTTAAAGAAAAGGGAAAAGAAGGCGTTGTTCACTATTTATCAAGGAGTTGATGAATCCACGTTTGAGTTGATTGCTCCGGCAAAGACGTCGCAAGAGGCTTGGGAGATATTGAAGAAAGCGTATGATAGAGTTGATAAGGTGAAGAAAATCTGCCTCTAGCCTTTGCGAGCTCAATTCGAAGCTCTGCAGCAAGGGAGCTCGGAATCAATATCAGACTAATTTTGCAAAGTAATGTCCATCATTCATCAAATGAGAAGGAAAGGCGAAGAGATGAAGGACGTTCGGGTTGTAGAGAAAGTCTTGCGATCTCTAAACTTGAAGTTTGATTTTGTAGTCGTGGCGATTGAAGAATCAAAAAACTTGGAGACGATGACGGTGGAAGAACTCATGGGATCATTACAAGCCTATGAACAAAGGCTACATAAAAAAGTAGATGAGAAATCTCTTGAGTAAACTCTACAAACAAAGCTTTCGCTCAAGAAGAGTGAGTCGTCTCGTGGAAGTTATCAACAAGGAAGATCTTTTAGTTAACGAGGAAGAGGAGGCCAAGGCTCTTACACGTATGAGCAGACTGACAATAAAAAAAGAAGGAAATGAAGGTGACCTGAAAGATTACGGTCATGGAAGAGGTGGTGGAAGAAGTCGCGGTTGAGGTCGAGTTCGTGGACGTGGTAGAAACAATGGAGGAAGTTATGACAAATCAGAAATTCAATGTTTTATCTGCAAAAAATATGGCCATTACTCGTATGATTGCTGGTACAATACAAACAATGATGGAGAGAAGGCAAATTTGGTCGAAAAAGAGGAAGCTAATGCAGGATCGGTGTTGCTCATGTCGTACAATGAGCTGAAACCAGTTCAAGCAATTACATGGTACCTTGACACGGGAGCATCAAATTGTATTTGTCGAAGAAAGGAGTTTTTTGCGAAGCTTGAAGAGGAACGGATAGGAAACATTACATTTGGAGATCTTTCGAAAAGGCCCATCGAAGGCAAAGGTGATGTAATCTTCGAACTCCAAAATGGGAGACAACTTCGTATTTCTGATGTCTATTACGTTCCTGATATTAAAAGCAATCTTTTGAGCATTGGACACTTGTTGGAGAAAGGATACGATATTTCAATGAAGAATTTGGTGCTTTCTGTTCTTGACAAAAATAACAATATGATTACCTATATGAAGATGACGAAGAATAGGATGTTTCCGTTGAAGCTCAATGTTAATGAGTCGAAGTGCTTGAAGATGGTGACTCAGGATGTCTCGACTCTTTGGCATCTACGCTACGGACATCTGAATTTTGAGGCATTGAAGTTGCTAGAGAAGAAAAATATGGTGATGGGACTACCAAAACTCGAAGCCCTCGGCAGTTTGTGCGAAGTTTGTGTCATAGGAAACTAGTAAAGGAAACATTTTATGAAGTACAAGTCGAGAAGAGCATCAAATCGTTTGGAACTGGTGCATTCAGATGTCTGCGGACCCCATCAATCCCATCTCCATTGGAGGTAATCGCTATTTCTTGACGTTTACAGATGATTATAGTGGCAAAACATGGGTTTATATGCTGAAGGAGAAAAAAGAAGTCTTTGCCAGATTTAAAGAATTTAAGAATCTGGTGGAAAAACAAAGTGTGTGTTTGCTAAAATGTTTACATACTGATCGTGGTGGAGAGTATACGTCGCCAGAGTTTGAGGAGTATTGCAAGGAGAATGGCATTGTTCATCAGCTCACGATGCCTCAAACACTGCAATAAAATGACGTTTCGGAGAGGAAGAATAGGACAATTCTAAACTTGGTTCGCTGTATGTTGAAGGAAAAAAATGTCCCGAAAGAATTTTGGGGAGATGCTATTGTTTGTTTTGGTTACTTGTTGAACAGATTCCCGATGAAGCGAATTGGAGATATTACACTGGAGGAAGGCTACAAGTTGTACAATCCCATAACTCGCAAGATCGTAATGTCGAGAGATGTCAAGTTTGATGAGGAGTAGACATGGGACTAGAACAACAATGACCAGTCAAAGCAGATTTCTGTCGATGAAGAAGACATACCTACACGATCAACTCAATGAGTTGGAACTCAGTTCGACAGTGACGATTCAAGCCACTTGCCCGTGGGGAGGATGAGGAACATCCAGGACATATACAACACGAGTCAACCTGTTGATGCTAACTTTGATGAACAGTTTATCAATCTCTGTCTTTTTACAGGTTTTGATCCATTAACGTATGAAGAAGCTTGCAAGGAGAAAAAATGGAGAAAAGTCATGGAGGAGGAAACTCATGCCATAAAGAAGAACGATATATGGGAGCTTACTTCTCTTCCTATAGAACACAAACCCATCGGAGTTAAATGGGTTTACAAGACAAAAAGAAACGCGAAAGGTGAAGTGGAGTGGCACAAAGCCCGGCTTGTTGTGAAAGGATACAAGCAGAAATATGGCGTCGACTATGAAGAAGTGTTCGTACCGGTAGCTTGACTTGAGACGGTGAGGTTGCTTATCTCCTTCGCAACTCAAAAGAGATGGAAGATGTACCAGATGGACTTTAAGTCGGCATTCTTAAATGGGCATCTTAAAGAGGAAGTCTATATCGAGCAACGTCTTGGCTTTATTATCAAAGGCCAAGAAGAAAAAGTGTACAGGTTAAAGAAAGCGCTTTACGAGCTGAAACAAGCTCCAAGAGCGTGGAACTCTAGAATTGATTCCTATTTCGCTCAAGAAGGATTCACAAAGTGCCCATACGAGCACTCGTTGTATGTGAAGACAAAGCCGGATGGAGACATCTTATTGGTTTGTTTATATGTGGATGATTTTATTTTTACAGGAAACAATAACGCCATGATCCAAGGGTTCAAGTGGTCAATAGAGAAAGAGTTCAAGTTGATCGACTTGGGATTGTTAAGATATTTTCTTGGCATCAAAGTGCAGCAAGATGACGAAGGAGTCTTTATTTCACAAGAAAGATAGGCCAAAGAGATCCTAAAAAAGTTCGAAATGGAGGACATGCAGCCTATAAACGTGCCAGTCAATTGTAGCATCAGATTGACGAAGGAAGGAGAAGGAAAACTTGTGAACCTAACTTATTACAAAAGGCTCGTGGGATGTCTGCGGTACTTAACGTGCACCTGACCGAATACATTGTTTGGAGTTGGCTTGGTGAGTAGGTATATAGAGACACCAAGAACCTTTCACTTGAAGGCAGCAAAGAGAATTTTGAGATACGTCAAAGGAACGATCGATTACGGGTTGTTTTATTCTAACAAAGGAGATGCAAAGCTTATTGGATTTAGAGACAGTGATTGGGCCAGAAGCTATGATGATCAGAGGAGCACTACCGTCTTTGTGTTTTATCTTGGTGATACTGCATTTACATGGAGTTTTAAGAAGCAATCTATCGTCGTATTGTTAATGTATAAAGCGGAATACATTGCTGTAACTTCTTATGTTTGTCATGTTGTTTGGTTGCAGAGATTACTTTAAGAGCTGAAGTTACAAGAAGAAGATACAACAAAGATTTATATGGGCAATAAATTCGCAATTGTGTTGGCGAAGAATCCAGTTCATCATAAGCGTTCGAAGCATATTGACACGCATTTTCACTTCATAAGGGAGCAAATCAAAGAAAAGGAGGTTGAATTGTTGCACATGAATTCAAGTGATCAAGTTGCTGATATATTCACAAAGGCGTTGAAGACCAAAATCTTTCAGAATTTAAGGAGACAGCTCGGAGTTCAAGCTCGAGGAGGAACAAGTTTAAGGGGGGCAAAATGATGGTATGTAAACTCGTTCCTTAAATTAATGCGAAGTCAAACAAGTAGTTGGGTAAATGACATTGGAAAAAGAAGAACGAGTTGTAGTTTAGGAAAAAGGGAGTGAATTATTGATAATAACATTAGAAAAAGAAGAACGAGTTGTAGTCTAAGAAGAAGGGAGTGAATTAATGATTTCTAGAAGTCTCCATAGATGACTATAAATATGTAATCTGCAAGATTGAATTATAAGTGAGAGAACAATTAGAAATGAGATGAATGAATAAGAATAAGAGAAAAAGTGTTTAAGAAAATACTATCTCCTTTTTTACATTCTTTCTTTCTCTCTTTGTTTCTTGGTCTTGCTTCCATACCCAAGCAAGGCTAACAAATCGCTGGCATCATGACACTAGTAATGCAGAGGATGACGACTAGTAGTGTATAAAATGCCAAGTTAAAATTCCTTATATATGGAGGATAAGTGAACCTAGCCAAGAAACTTAGAAGAATGATTGTTTGTTTCTAATTCTAACTTATTCTAAGACTAGCATGAGTTATTCTAACAAATAAAATAAAATATCAGTTAGGTTATGGAAAATGAGTGTACCCTATAAGTCTATTGGGGTTCAAGTAAAGTTTTTGGTCAAGGTCAATGTAAAAGAGTTTTCAAACCCTTGACCTTTGTTATTAAGAACGCAAATCATAACTATTTGTTTACTTCTTAGTACAGGTATAAACTTAAGGTAGACTTATGCATATTTTTTAAAATTCATACGTATAACGTTTGAGGACTAATTAAAGTATGTAAGCCTCTTGAACTTTACACTTCCATGTTTAAATAAGATAGTGAATAATATATTCTACGTGTCAAATAATTTGATTTATTTAATAATACTATGCGTAAGATAATTTGTTTATTTGAAAACTCTAGTATTCAAAAATGAATTTATTGGACAAGTTCTCACTACATCAAAGTTTACCTTTGGCAAGGAAACAAATTATAGCTAATGGTATTAAAAACATCACCTGTAGTTTTTAGTGACATTTTGATTTCATCGCTAAAAACGTCATCAAATCTCCGTAGCTGAAAATTATAGGCGACATTTTTCGACTATGCTTCTTTTCTTAGCTAAAAACTATTAGCTATATTTCCAAGATCATAGTTAAAAAAATTTAACTACTTTGTTTGAAACGTAAATAAATATAATTAGCTATGTTTTTAGAAACGTAGATAAATACAATTAGCCTTTTGGAAACGTAGCGAAAACTTTTTAGTTATGATTCCAAAAAAATGTAGCCAACTATTTAATATTTGGCTATGTTTTATAAAATGTAGCCAAAATTTTAAGCTATGTTTTAACCAAATGTTTTACAATTTTGGAATAATTTTTTTTTTACATTTTTAATCCATATTATTGTATAAAATGTATTGATATATTTTTTATTATATGTAAAAATTGTACAAAATAATTGATAATTTGAAGCCTTGTATATAAAAAGAGTAAAATATCATTAAATTATACCAATAAAAAAATAATCTTCGTATATAAGATTTTAATTACAACTTTAACAATTCTTATAGATAAAATAATAAATATATATAGTTTACAAATTATAAATGCTGAGATTACAAAAAAATTACAACGTAATTAGAACGACTAGCTAGGTTTTTCCATGTCGACGAGAGCAACTTCATACCTTAGCCATCATATACGAAAGATAAGTTATGAGAATCATGAAAGTAACTTCAAGATCAGTAGTGACCAAAATATGCATAACTAAGCTAGTTTATTTTCAATTTGGAAAGAAAAAAGGAGGGTGATGGAATGGGAAAGTAATCCAGCAAATTATTCATTAAAAACCATTAAGTACCTTCCAAAGTACAACTTCTTTATCATGTAAGCACTCAACAATCCAACCTGAGAGTAAAACATAAAGCATGTGTTGAAACATATATGCATTGGGTGCATCTATAGGTTCAACAAAGTTAAGAATACTTTAAACAATAAGAATTAAGCTTGATGAAGAAAGACAAACATGATAATTTAAAAGCACTTCATCTTTAAAGCTCCAGGACCTTCAATCACTAACTTGAATTTTAAGTTGCAAGTGAATCTAAATTTTTTTAAAGATGTTAACAACTAAATATCAATGTCAAAAGTTAGAATTGTTGGCTTTAAACGTCTAGTCTTAACACTCTTACATAACCATTTTCTAGTGAAATATGGACATCCCCAGTAAATATAAAACTTGAATTGCATACTCAATAAGAACAAATAATACAACTTTCCCCTGGTATACATGAAAGTAGGAAAGAACTGTGAACAAACACTAAGAAGGCACTACCAATAAGAATTTTGGAGAGGAAGGGAATGAACTCACCACCATTCCCAGCAACATGCTTGTCGTGAACAAGTATAAGAAGTTCCCTAACAACTCAATTTCTATGCTTGAGGTGATATGAGAGAGGTCAAACCGTTGGATGGCATTGAATAGTACAACATCTGTAGCATTATTGACCACACCTTCTCTAAAGACTATACTGCATAGTAAAAGTGTTTCTTTCCGGTTAAGGATTTGGCATATCAAGTATAAAACTCAGCAACAAAATAAAATTAAGTTTGTTTTCTTCTCAGCCTAACAAATAAAACCTTGAAAAAATACATACCCATAAGGCACAAATAGAATCTATGGATGAAAAGGTTGCTCCAAGTGCTAAAATAATGAAAGGCAAAGCAACAATATTAAAAACATACCAGTAGAAGTACAATTCAAGTCATAAATTATTCTATTAACTATTTTCTTCTTTAAGATAGCTCATTGACAATGATAAGTGTCAAATCCAAAGAATAAATTAGTATAAGGCTTTATAGGGAGGGATTAAATGTCTTTCATCTAAATGTTTTCCGAATTAAAAGGGCATTTCGACCGAAAATCACCAACTCCTTAAATGAGATGAAAGCTAAATTTTAAGGAGAGATATATACCAAGATAATCCACTGTTTCTAGTCAACCAACATCAAAATTTTTGAACAATTGTGCTACGCCTGAATCAATGATTAAGAGAATAGCAATAGTTTCTATAAAGAACTTCCAAATTCCAAAATTAAGGTCTATATTTTATGGTCTAAATTCTATATATGTACTTCCCTCCTATATGAAAGCAAAAACAAGAAGGTAAAGGAACAATATAAAACTCAAAGTTACCTTTTCAAGAGTTTAATCTTGCATCTTTTCACAAAGCCCATGTAAGAGCTCAACATCTCTCAGCTCATTGACTCTATTTAAAACATACACATAAATGGGGTGGAAGGAAACCAATTTTGTGTAACAAAATTTGTCTTTGATTTATTAGGGGTCCCCTTCCATTATATAAAAGAAAGATCACACTCAAGAGGAAAAAAAAACATAAAAAGAGAGGGTGTCTATTCGTTATTAGGCAGTTGGAAATGATGAAAGTGATGGAAATAAAGTTCAAAGAAACACAACGAAGGATATAACTTAAATTAAGGGAAACAATTTCCCTATTAATTTGTCTAATCTTGTGAAACAAAAAGAAAATGAAAGCGACAAGAAATACCTTTGAATAATCTTGCAATTAATGTGTAAAGCAATATTTAAACTCAAAATAGATTCAACAACACAAGTTAAAATATTTCATGTCAAACAAATATTTTATAATAAAATAGTGGAGAAAATACATAATAAAAAAATAGTACATTAAGCGTACTTTCAACGAGAAAGTTTCCAACTGAAGTCCCGTCACCAACATATATAATATAAGATCAAGAAAAATTAGCTAAAAGACCAATCATTGATGAAGTGTTAAAAATTAATTCATAATGTGATATGTATACATAAGGGCATTTAGATGTTGCCTGAGCCGGGTGAAGTGCTTGGGAAGTGTATTTAGTATGGATGGGACTTATGAGAGTGTGTGCTTGGGCAATTCAGGATATTTGGGAACTTCTGGTTTTGGAATTTCTGGTAACTCAAGTTTTGGAAGGTTTGGTAATTCATATTTTGGTAAAGATGGGAGTTTAAGTTTTAGAAACTCTGACTTTGGAATTGCAGGTATCTCAAGTTTTGGTATCTCAGGTATTTCAACCATTTAAAATTAATGAAACCATAAAAACATTAACAAAAAAAAAGAGTGAAGAAAGAGACGTAGCTAATTCACTGAACAAAGTGAATCAATGAAAGGAGAGATCGTCAACTATGGAACGAGAGCGTACTTTTCAGTTTCATGGAGGAAGAGGAAAGAAGAGAGTAGAGGATGAGAGATGAGTGTTTTTGGTTTTAGGGATTTCTCCTTTCTCATTTTTTCTCTCATATAATTTTTGGTGATGAAAATCGTCACCAAAAGGGTTATCTTAATAATTTTGTGTATTTTGAATTGCTAATTTTTTATGTGATGAAATATTTTAGCATACTATGTGAATTCAAGTCACTGGTGTTTACTTAAGCATGAATAATATATAATAGGGTCATAAAAAGAATAAAAGATGTACCCTGATTGAGGATGATAAATCCATAAAGAAATGAAAATCAAAGTTATCGTCATTAGTGAAGAGGATAATGCATCACTGAATGTGGATGATCAATAGAGGCTTATAACAAGGAAGTTATGGACTTAACAATTTAGTGATCACCATTTAACGTTACGTAGGTATATAGGAACTAAGACATTTTGTTTTGTAATAACATTTTATGCTTAACTTCTTTATTGGAATGACTCAATACTTTATGAAACCTAAATGTCGCATATTCAAATTAAGGTAGGAATTTTGGATTATCATTTATGTATTGCACGTCTTTTGCATTAGTAAAGTATTGTCCACAGCTTTTTAATTTTTTAAAAAATATTAAGATTCATAACTCATTAACCATGTTTGGCTATGCGTTCAAACGTAACCTTTCTATTGTTATCAAAAAATGGATAAATAACATTTAATCTTTATAAATGTATACTGTAGGATATTAACATATAACACAAAATTTGTAAAAGCATGGTATTGAATATAAGGAGTTATGGTATTGTTTGTATTAAGGCAAGAAAATTTTGAGTTCAATCATAGTAATATTAAAGTAAAGGTGTCTTATCTATCATAAATGATGTTATTTTTGTATATGTAAGTAGTAGTAAATATATGAAATTGTGGTATCATATGTATTGAAACATGACAATTTTCTTTTTGGTGATTTTATTCTTATATTAAAGTGAAGGTGTTGCTAATATCTTATAAGCCATGGTATTTTTTTTTCATAGAAGTTATATTGAATATATGAAGTTGTGGTATCATATATATTAAGGCATGATATTTTTTATACTCAATCAAGATATTCTTATATTAAATTGAAGGTGTTATTTATCCATTACAAGTGAAGATATATTTTTAAAAAATAATAGTGATATTGAATGTATGGAGTTGTGGTATTGTGTGTATTGAGGTATGATATTGAATATACTTAATTATGGTATTCTTATATTAAAGTGAAAGTGTTACTTATATGCTTTATATTATGCTTCTAACATGAGGGTGTTAATGGTTGTGTTTCTTAATACATGCTTGATAATATAATAATGTTAGTGGTTGCACTAGGCTTTAGGCACCTAGGCATGATGACTTATCGCACACGACCTAAAACACAGGTGTGTTATAGATGTCGTTTTTCCTTACATGTCCCACATCATGGTCATGTTTTTAGCTTTGTTAGGCTTTTTGCATATAGACTATTTAACTTACAATATATGACCTATAACATAGGTGTGTCATGGGTCGTGCTTTGCTTTAGACCTACCAAAATGGTCGTGTTATTAGTTTTGTTAGGCTCTACGCATATAAGCTAGTTGACTTATTATATGTGGCCTGGAATATAAGCATATCATGGCTCGTATTTTTTCTTTACACACCTATTAACGCGATCATATTTATAGTTGTATTCAATTATGAAAGACTAATATAAAATTAAGCATTATTATGGTTCTGCTAATCAATTTATCAAGTTCATATTACTATGATGACTTTTTTTTACATACAGTGTTAGTATGTATGGTCATATGGTCATGTTTTTGGTTCAAAGTGATAATAGCTAAAAGTTAACATATTATGTAAATTTCATAAAATTCATAGAGTGCCTAGTATTTTTAATGTCATTATTTATAATCTATTTATACATATGTTACTTTTCTATCCTTGTCAATTAAAATCAATAACAATGATGGGTTAACATGTTAAGTAACTCAAATAGTTTTTTTTTGCTCTAATTTCTTCATTACAAAGGTTTATTTTTATATAAATTAAACATTATTGTATATGTTTTTTAGTAGTTGCTTAAAGATTCAAAATTTTTATTAGTTTGGTTCACTTGGTTGTTGTTTAAATAATTGTAATCTTTGAATTCCAATTTATTAGGTCCAAATTAACTGAGTCCAAATTTTGTATGGTTAAATAACATGTTTTAGTTTGGAGAAGATAGGGAGTACTACAAAATGTAAAATATAAAGGGTGTTTCTTCCTATATTGCTCTGTAAACCATAAATAGAGTACTACTTTACGTTAGAAAAGCTTCAATTACTTGAAATTCATGCTACATTTTTTATATATATAGTGTAAAATATTGTATTTTTGTACTATATATGACAATTTGAGCAATATTTGCATTCCTTATAGAAGGAAATTTTTGTGACTAAAGATAAGACTGTAAAGTTTTCATATCAATGTGATGATTAAATAATGCAATTACAATTACGTAAGAGGTTTCATATGGTTGAATTTTCATTTATTGTTATCAATTTAAGATTTTTGTTGTTGTTATTGCATTATTTGATAAACTGAAAGTAATTTATCTAATGATTTTTGAAAATATGCATGAAATTTGGTTTTTATATTAGAAATATTTATAAATTAATTATAAGTTATAATTAAAATTAGATAAATTAAAAATTCTTATAATTCATCTTTTATTCTCCAATTAATCATTTTAAATCATAAATCAAGATTGACAGCTAACATTATGTTATAACAACCTAAATATTAGTAATGCCATAATTAAAATTAAATAAATTAAAACTCCTTGTCATTCATCTTTCATTCTCTAATTAATCATTTTATAATCATATATCAAGATTGGCTAAGCAACATGTCAGACAAATTAAATATTAAGAATGGCAACCCAATGTATCATTGAATCTTTTCGTCATCTAATATTTCAATTACACAATTACACATGGAATTAGTATCTACTCTATTTAAATACAATCATAAGTAGCATCTCTATTTATAGAACTTCTCATATGAGATAGTTTGATGATATGAAGTCTAAAGATCAATGAAACAACCATCATAATGAAGACATCCACATACACATAGGTATGAAATCTTTGATGAACTAAAAACAATTTATCTATTGTTTGATGAAACTATATATGGATTAAAGTATTATATGGTTACATGTAATTTTCCATCCTCTTTAGAACATATAGGATGTTATAGTACATGGTATGAAGCATAAGTGAGTTCTACATTATTTTATCTGGAGCATATAGGAGTATATTGGTGTGTTAGTACCTTTAATAACATTATTTGTAATAGATTTATGCATATATTCATAGTTTGAAATTTATGTATGAAATGAAATTGATGATGTTTCTAATTTCCCGTGGTATTGGTTACTAAGTCAAACAAATGAATGTATTCATCACTAAAATATGAGGTTGAATATATAAACTCATGCTATAACTTTTATTATGAAAAATTGATTGGTTAACTTTTCTATCTCTCTTAGTGAAAATCAATGAAAATGAAGGGTTAACATTAGAGGTTGAATTTCTTAAACTCATACTAGTTTTTTAGCACCAACTCCTTAATTGTGTTTTCTTTCTATTCCATCTTAGTGCTTTATTTAAGTTATTTCTTACATTTTAACAGTATAGAGTGCATAACCAATGAATTTGAATGTATAATCAAAAGTATGCTAAACCAATAAATTCCAAATTTTAATCCATAATTGACTTTAAAGTTCTTCATTTTAGTTAAATAATTCCACAAGCATGAACTTATTATGTTATTTTATTTTTTTATAATTTTTGGAAAATTGTGAATATAATTAATCATTTTATTAATAATTAATTATCTTTCCTAATGTTATATGCATTTAACATAGGAGTGTTTAATTCCATGTTCAAATATAGAGTGGATAGGCTATATATTTACACATTTTAATACATAAGCATGCAATAACTCTAGTATAAGACTTTCTACATAAGGTTTTAATGGTCATGCCTTACTAAAATTGTCTATAATTTCAAAAAAAATTAAAATGAAAAATTTTTATTATGTAATTTCTTTTCCCATCTTTTTTATGAAATTTTATTTTCTCGCATTTTTTCAAATATGGTATTGTTTGTCTTAAGTAATGATATATATATATATATAGTACTCATATGTTGAATTTGTATATTTAGGTAAATGTGATAATAATTTTTATACATGCAATATTTATTGATGAGTGGTCATCAGCTATACAAATATTTCTCTATTTAACTATATCTCCAATATCTCGCTTCCAACTATATGTGAATATAATATTTTTGATGGATTTAATTTTCCAGTTTATATCAATTGAAAATATTTGATGAATTGCCTTTTCCCTCTAGGTTATATAACGCTTTATTTTAGTAATCTCTTTTTTTGTTATTGATTATGATGTATAAGTTAAAGCAAGAGAGGAAAGTTTTCCTAGTATATTCCTTATTGAAAACCAATCATTGTAAGGAATAAATAAAAAAACAGTTATTGCTCATTCTCTAAAATCTTAGGCTTTTCTAGTCCTTGCCAAAGTTGTATTCACTTGCGCTTTTGTATATTTACATTATTAATTTTACTGTTTTGAAAATAAAAGTCATAGTTTTGTAGATTGACTAACCTTAGACTCTTAAGACTTTAAAATGGGAATTCTTGTCTTAGTAATGCATCAAAGGTAGATCTTGAAAGAATAAAAATTAATGTCAAATTAAAAAAACCAGAAACACCTATAAGGAGAGAGAAAGAAAGATGACATATAGTGAAGAATGCTTATATAGATACCAAGGGAAATAATCTAAGGCAAAAGATTATTTCCATCAAAGGGAAATCTAGGCTAGTGAAAATTGCATCTTCAAATCCTAATACACATTCAAAAAGGGAGAAAAGGAAAAGAAAAACATATAATATCAATTTAGGATAGTTATAAACACCAACATATATGAATAAGAGATGAATAATTTTAGCTATCGTCTAATTGGGACAATTAAAAACACTAACAGTGAGGAATAAAAAAGAAAAAATTTAACCATCTTCCAACTGGAGTAATTAGAAACACCAACAGAGAGGAATAAGAGAAAAAGAATATTAACTAATACTAATGTGGGACAGTTTGAAACATTAAAGGATAGAAAGAAGAGAAGAAGAGTTACCAAGGGGTATTCTGCCATAAGAGACATGTTGAATTGAAATAAAAATACCAATAGAGAAGAATAAGAGAAAAAGAATATTAACTAATGGTAATGTGGGATAATTTGAAACATTAAAGGATAGAAAGAAGAGAAGAAGAGTTACCAAAGGGTATTCATGCTATAAGAGATATGTTGAATTGAACTTACCACTATAGTTACTAAGATTTTTATTGACCTTATGCATTAAAAAAATTGCTTACACTTAACATAAATAGGCTTCTCACTGATATTGTTGCATATTCTCTTAATTGCTATAAAGCTAACATAGTTAACTCTAGAAAAATCATGTAAACATTCAATATATTGTTGAAATGCCAATTGTAAGTTTTCATTCTCCAAGAATTTATTTATACGCCTTGTGTAGTTTTTTCTTTAGTTTTCAAGATGATTTTTATGATGATTTCATCCAATTTTGCTTCTAGAAATTTAATATTGGTATCTAGTCATCAGGAGCAAAGTGATGTGCTAATGACATAAAGGTCTTCTAAATTCTTTATCTTTAGTAGATTACTCCATCATCAAAATGGTATAATTTTTTCAACACTTAATCACATCTAATATTAATTAACCTTAATTATATTTATATTTTGGATACAAGAGATATTTGAACATATTGATTGATTTTATATTTGGAGAATCAAAAGTAAAGTCTCTATTTTGCTGAGTAAATTTAATTCTTAATGTATTAAGCTAAAGGTCATTAGAAAATCTATGAGCATTTAAGTAGAATTTAGGTTATATAACTACTACAAAATATTTTTAAAAGAAAAAATAAGTAGAATTGATGAAATCTAGCTTTTTATTGATTCATGCCATGATTTTTTCATGCAAAATTAACCCCATTGTACTGATACAGATTACACCATTATTAAGAATAAGAGGAAACCTTTGTTTTTGAAAATTTTAAAAAATTATGATAAAAGTGAGATCCTTGTCTACTATAGAATTATAGAGATTAAAACAAATCAAATATATTATAGTTGAATGGCTCACTATACAAGGCTTTACACAACCTAGTACATTCATTTACCATTTATCTTATATCATTATTTTAGGCATGTAATTAATTTCCTTATTCTAACCATTTTATACCATCCTATGTTTATATCTCAACCTCTCTTTTTCAGTAGGTAATGAAGTATATTCACACTTATACTGATACTAGGAGATTGGGTTCTACCTTAGGTGAGATACTCTTATAGTTGATCACTTTTTTCTTAATTCCATACTATTTTATTACTTATCATTCTTTCTATCCTTATCTTTTTGCTTTTTTCTTATATTTGTGCTTTTGAATAAGATTGATTGGTGATCTTCAGATGTATTTAGAGTAATTAACAGAGGCACCTAATGTGTTTAATTATGTTGCTCGCAATCCTTATAATCCACTAACCATTACAGAAACAAACCCTTACCGAAGTTTTTATCAAAGGATTATAAGTGACTAAGGCATCAATCTCTAAGATATCTTCAGTCCTATAACTTTTTGGAGTAAAATTCCAGGCCCTACTCATTTTTACCATTTGTAAATTTCCTAAACTGAATAAAGGATCTTATTATTTATTATATATCTTAGTGTTTTAATGTGATTTTGGTTTATATTAGAAGTTGCTCAGTTTCCTTTGAATATAAATAGCATTAATGCAACATCTTGACCTGATCTTAAGACATTAGAGTCTATTAGTTATAGTGATTTATTTACCCTGCCCTATCAAATATCCTTATTCAATCATCTTAAAAGTAGTGTAACTTGCATAATTTCTAAATTTCAATCTATAATCCAAATGCAAATAATGATATAGTCCCTTTAAAGATATTATATTCACATATGTTTTTGATGATTTCTTGTTATACCCCTATCAACACTCATCATCCCATTATGTTTAAAACATTATATTTAGTTTTTTTAATTTGAATTGATATTACAAAACTATGGGAAATCCAATATGGAAATAAATTTACATTACTCAATTAATTGTAGCATCCCACCTTTCAAATTGTTGAAAGATTTAAAGTGTTAGACTAATGAGTCTTATGAGTGGTATCATATAGAAAGAAATTGGTACATCCATGAAATGAATTCATAATTGTGTTCAAAAGCATAAAATTTGCTTACGCACATAAATTGTGAATTAGACAAATGGCATTCAATTGACATATTCCGGGGTATGAAACTAAAATGAATGTCATATGAGACATGAATGTGCTTTTCCAATGTCTTGTACTTTGGTTTACCAATGACAAGAATTAATGGATTATAATTAGCAACTTGGAATTAATTGTCATAATTGGGAGATTGATAAATTA
>JANQAP020000572.1:699035-718181 GCA_026874005.2 Erythroxylum coriaceum
GTGTACTGGAACTGGAACCTATGTTCACTGAATGAGTGATTAATAGGCTAGGCCTATATGGTTCCTAACTAGTATGGCATGAGTCATAGACTAGGTCTATATGTTTTATGTCACACATATTCACTTCATAGGTGGTTATGTGCATGTTAGATGTATAAAACTGTTCTTACGTTATTTAGTCTGTTTTGGCATGTACTGTGTTCTATTTGCAATATATGTTTCTTCTGCTCACTGAGTACATAATGTACTCACCCCCTTCGCTTCCCAACCATACAGGTTAATTTGTGAGCTTGAAGCTTTGAGCAGTTCGTGCGGTCTTTTGACATATTTAGGACATTACCGCACATGGGTAGTCTTTATTTTGTTCTTTTGTTATATAGTGGCTCATGATTATGTTGATATGCTTTATAATTTTGTAAATTAAGCCTTGTCCATCTTATGGTTTATAATTGACTTTATGTGTGAACATTTAATACTATTATTGAGATTGCTCTTGGGTGGACTTCAAAGTCCAGAAGTTGTGATAAAGTTTTAATATGAATATAGAAGTGTATTTGAAACTTATTTACAAGTGTTTTTCATTTTGGGATTTCCAAATTATAGTCGTTGTGCTGTCAAATTTTTTTAAGATGTCTAGTTAGCCTTGCATAGTTGGGTTAAGGGTACCGTGAGCATCCTTAGCTTGAGTATGTGGTGGTTGTTATGTGCCCAATGTGGTTCTGGGTCATGACAATTAAATTGGTATCAGAGTATGGTTTTTACATTTTCAAAAGTGATTTTACTGTTTTCAAAAGATTCATAAGCCTTAGGAGTTGAGTCTGGGTGTCAAAAGTCTTTGGCTGAGAAGTTAAATCTCAGATCGTTAAGTTGACGTCCTTAACGGTCAGATGATTTTGACCTCGGTGAGAGTACTTGTCGACATTCCTTGGGGTGTTTGAGACATCAGATAAGCTAGGCTTAGTCCGATTTATTTTATGAAATAACATATTTTCTTTGATTTTATAGTGATAGCATGGTGGGACGAGGAAGGGGAAGACGTCGCAAGGCTAGACCTTTACGACCTGAGCCAGAGAAACACAGCGCTGAAGTAGTCGCAGAACCTGCTGTTGTTAACTCTTCGGCCCATAGGCAGCCTCACACTGAAGTACCGTAAGAGGAACTGCAGCCAGGTTTGCCATCGGTGCTGAGAGAGGCTCTGCAGTACGTGATGACATAGTGGGCATAGTACACTACGCAGCAGCAACCTAGGGCTAGAGTGCCATAGATATCACCACAGGTACCGCCACCTCAGCATCCAGTAATGGTACCTAGTCATGCGTCAGAGCAACATTCGATGCTTGAAATTTCAAGTTATATTAAGGAAGCAAGGAACCTCAGGTGTGGTACCTTTGATGGATGTGGTGATGTTACTAAGGCCAAAACATGGATGAGACGAACCGCAAAGACATTCCACGATATGGGACACTCTGATGAGATGAAGCTGAAGGTAGTTGTCCAATTACTTGAGGGTGATGTTAGAGTCTGATAGGAAAATGTTCGAGGATGCTACCGTAATCAGATTACTTGGGTGGATTTTGTCAATGAATTCAACGAACAATATTATACTATATTTGATAGGGATCAGAAAAACTGATTTCTTTGTACTAACACAGGGGAATAGGTCAGTACACGAGTTGAAGACAGAGTTGAGCGAGCTTGCCACTAATGTCCCAGAATATGTGGCAGATAAAGAAAATATGTGTATTCAGTTTAAGACTGGGTTGCATTTAGCAATCTAGGAGAGGATGACGGTTACCCCACCACCACATTCAAGGAGATGGTACAGTCGGCCAAGAGAGCTAAGAGGTTGGTGAAAGAGCGCGGGAGACAGTGGAAGGAAAAGAATCAAAAAAGGAAGGGAGGAGGTCGCTCTAGCTAACAGCCTAAGAGGAGCCGTGGTAGTTTAGCTCCGGGTAGTATTAGAAGCGCTGCATAACCAGCTGTCAGTTTACGATCACCACGACCAAGAAGTCAGAGCATTGCCCCTACTACCAGTTTCGCTTTTTTAGCTCAATCATCTCGGCCCGAACAGCTGCAGAAAGATACATTCAGGCAAGTGTACGAAGCCAAGGAAGTGTTTTTAGTATGGAGAGACAGGGCATTTAAGGAGAGATTGTCCATCTCTGGCTTAGACATCAACCCGAGATGGAGATAGCTCAGTACAATCAGTAAGACACTGGAGGGAGACTACCAAGGCAGGTATTTAGTCTTCTGGATCTACACAGAGGACTGGTGTGGGCAGTAGTACGCCTCTAGCAGGCCAGTAGCGTTCTTCTCAGTGAGCTCAAGCATGAGATTATACAGTGACAGAGGAGGACGTTTGAGCCAATCCAAACACAATTACAGGTATTTCTTTTTAGGATGCATATTTTTATGTTGTTGTATTGCTATATTAAGATGTATGTTCTGTGTAGTAATGGTAAACTCGTAAATAGTATGAGTTACTAACGTGTAGTATTATTAGCTTTTATGTGTGTTCTTAGTAGAGATGCTAGAGTTTTGATCGACACTGCCTCACAAAGGTCTTTTGTTATTGTAACCTTCGCCAAGGACATTAGTCATCCCCTGGAGCCGTTAGATCCTCCTCTTATTATAGTCACTCCTCTTGGAGAG
Organism: Erythroxylum coriaceum; assembly: GCA_026874005.2. Taxonomy (NCBI): domain Eukaryota; kingdom Viridiplantae; phylum Streptophyta; class Magnoliopsida; order Malpighiales; family Erythroxylaceae; genus Erythroxylum; species Erythroxylum coriaceum. Next base: position 701,688 of record JANQAP020000572.1, read on the forward strand.
CAAGTGGCCCGTGATGAAGTATATACGGCCTGTGAGGTAAAGATTGGTGATGCTGTATTAGAGGCATATCTTATTCCCCTCGATCTTTAGCATTTCGAGGTAATATTGGGGATTGGCTGGTTAGAGAGGCATCGCGCCAAGGTTGATTGTTATAAGAAAGAGGTGGAGTTTGACACTCAAGGTGGAGTCTCGATTAAATTTACTGGTGACTGACGGGTGTTTCCAAGTTATTTGATATCGATGGTCAACGCTAAGAAGTTGATTCATCGGGGATGCCAGGCATACCTCGCACATGTGATTGACACTTCTGTATAGAGGATCGAACTTGGAGACATCTCTATTATATACGAGTTCCCTGATGTCTTCTCGGAGGAGTTACCTGGATTGCCTCCTAATCGAGAGTTTGATTTTGCTATTGACTTGGTCCTGGGGACAAAACCGATATCTATACCGCTGTATCGTATAACACCAGCTGAATTGAAAAAGCTGAAGGTTCAGTTACAAGAGTTATTGGACAAGGGCTTCATCAGACCAAGTCATTCACTGTAGGGATCACCAGTAGTATTGTTTGTCAAGAAGAAGGATGCGACCCTCCATTTATGTGTTAATTATCAGTAGTTAAATAGGACCATAAAAAATAAATATCCAATCCCCAGGATTAATGACTTATTTGATCAGTTGAGAGGAGCTATAGTATTCTCAAAGATAGATATGAGGTTTGGGTATCATCAGTTGAAGATTGCCTAAAGCGATGTACATAAGACTGCTTTCCAAACGAGTTATAGACACTATGAATTTTTGGTGATGCCGTTCGGATTGACAAATGCACTTGCAACATTTATGGATCTCATGAACAGGGTGTTCCATCCTTATTTAGATCAGTTTGTCATAGTCTTCATTGATGACCTTTTGATTTATTCTAAAGATAGGGAGGAGCATGCTAGACATCTCTAGATTGTGCTGCAAATATTTCGTAAAAGACAGTTGTACGCAAAGTTTTGAAAGTGTGAATTTTGGTTGAAGGAGATAGGATTTCTCGGGCATGTGGTATCAGGAGAAGATATTTATATGGACTCAAAAAAAGTGGAAACTATACTTGAGTGGGAACAACCCAAGAATGTGACAGAAGTTCACAGCTCTTTGGGGTTAGTTGGTTATTATCGAAGATTTGTTGAGGGCTTCTCAATACTTGCAGCCCCTTTATCGAGGCTTACCCAAAAGGGGGTAAATTTTCAGTAGGATGACAAATGTGAGGCAAGTTTTCAAGAACTAAAAAAATGAATGACTTCTACGCTAGTGCTTGCTTTACCTACCCAAGGAATTGGGTATGAGGTATACAGTGAAGCCAGTCGTCAGGGACTTGGCCGTGTACTTATGCAGGCCGACCGAGTGATCGCATATGCTTCTAGACAGCTAAAGAAGCACAAACTAAATTATCTTACTCATGATTTGGAGCTCGCAGCAGTGGTGTTTGCACTCAAGAATTGGAGACACTATCTTTATGGGGAGACTTGCCATATATATACTGATCATATGAGCCTGAAGTACCTAATGACATAGAAGGAGCTAAACCTCAGATAAAGGAGATGGATGGACTTAATTGAGGATTATGACTTAGTGATTGACTATCACCGGGAAAAGCAAATACGGTAGTCAATGCACTGAGTCGTAAGTCCTGTTCGGTATTGATTGTCATGCAAAATCCTTATATGACTCATTTGATGAGTATACGGAGCCTTGGGGTTGGACTCTTAGTGACTGAGGATAATGAAGCATTGTTAGCACGGTTTGAAGTTCGACTAACACTATTTGATGAGATTAGGAGATCATAGGTCGATGACCCCAAGTTAAAGGTCATTTGAGAGAAATTACCATACAAAAAAGATTAGGGGTTCCCACTAAGAGAAGACGGGTTGTTAGTCTTTAGAAACAAAGTCTGTGTACCAGATAACTAAGATCTCAGGCTAGCCATCTTGGAAGAAGCTCACAGTTCGTTATATGCTATGCATCCTGGTAGCACCAAGATGTATCGAACTTTTAGAGAGAACTATTGGTGGCCAGGGATGAAGAGAGAGATAGCGGAATTTATAGTCAAATGCCTTCCCTGTCAACAAATAAAGGCATAGCATCAGAAACTAGCGGGTATGTTACAGTCTTTGCCTATTCTAGAATGGAAGTGGGAGCATGTGAAAATGGATTTTGTAGTTGGACTACCTCGTACATCAAAGGGTCACAATGCTATATGGGTTATAGTGGATAGATTGATAAAGTCTACTCATTTTCTGCCCATCCACTTAACCTACTCGTTGGAGAGGTTAGCAAAGCTATATATTGATGAGATTGTAAAGTTGCACAGGGTGCCAATTTCTATAATATCAGATAGGGATCTGAGATTCACCTCTAAATTTTGGCCAAAATTTTAGGAATCTTCGGGGACTAAACTAAAGTTTAGTACTGCTTTTCACCCCCCAGACTGGTGGTCAGTAGGAGAGGACTATTTAGACATTAGAGGACATACTGAGAGCATGTGTAATGGAATTCTAAGGGAGCTAGGACCGACACTTACCTTGGATAGAATTTGCTTATAACAATAGTTATCAGACAAGTATCAATATGCCCCTATATGAAGCACTTTATGGGAGAAAGTGCAGGATACCTTTATGTTAGGATGAGGTTGGTACAACTAAAGTTGAAGGAGCCGAATTAATAGAAATTACCAATCAGAAAGTAAAGGTCATCTGAGAGAAAATGAAAGTTGCCCAAGATCGTCAAAAGAGTTATGCGGATAAGAGGCGACGATCATTAGAGTTTGTAGATGGTGACATGGTTTTCCTTCGGATATCACCTTAGAAAGGTATAATCCGATTTCAGAGCTGAGAAAAGCTGAACCCTTAATATATTGGACCTTTCCGTATCTTGGAGCATGTTAGGACTGTGGCGTATCGGTTGGAATTGCCACCAGACTTGGATAGCATCCATAATGTATTCCATGTCTCGATGCTTAAGAAATATATATTGGACCCATCTCATATTTTGGAGACACCTCTAATGGAGCTAAGAAAAGACTTAAGTTTTGAGGTGAAACAAGTCCAGATTCCGGATTGACAGATAAAAAAGTTACGTAAAAAGGAAGTCCCCATGGTCAAAGTTCTTTGGAAAAGCGACAGGGTCAAGGAAATGACATGAGAGACGTCAGTACCCCCATTTATTTGTATCCTCGACTTAGGAGTTTCGAAGACAAAACTCTTTTAAGGGGTGAGTACTTGTAACGTCAAATTTTTTGAGCCTTTTTGTATTGGTCTATACTTGGAGATACTACTGTATATTGATGTATACATGGTTGTATATGAGTTCAAAAATGTATTTGAATCCTTTCGGTATATATGCCAGTGATATATAATGTTATATGCCCTTACATGAACTTACAGTTTATTAGTATGCCAAATCTTGGAGATTTCTGACATATAAGTTTCTAAGCGTGTAAAACTGAATACAATGGATGGATATGGCCATGATGTGTGTTCTAATGCCTTAGAGGTGACTAAACATGAATTATAGACTTATTGGACACTTAGAAAGCTTAGTTTGAAAAGTTGATGTACATAAGGGCTTATTTACAATATGTTAAAAGTGAAGGGACTTAAATGTAATTTTTCAATTCTTGGAGGACCAATATGTAATTTTATAAATTTGAGGGGCTTAATTATAATTGGAAAAAGTTCGAGGAAAAAAATGAAAAAAAAAAGTTTTGGTCATTCTCAAATTTTGGGCTTAATTGCAAATTTAGGAAAGTTTGGAGGGTATCATGGTAATTTCACATAAGCTAAGGGCAAAAAGATAAATTGACCATGTTTGGTCAAAAGAGAGTCAAAATCTAGATCTTTCTTCATTATGTGGTGGTGCACCCTTCATTAAACATTAGAAACACTTTGTTTAATTAAAAGAAAGGAGAAGAAAAGAGAGGAGAGGAGGAGAAGTGGAGTTTCAGCCATCACCCACCTTTCACCACTTTTTTTTTATTCTTTAACCCAAACCTAGGTGTTCTAAGGTAATCTGGGGTCAAGGAACTCAAATCTATTATTAGATTTGAGAAATTCTTAAAGAATTGGAAGATATCACTAAAGGGAAGTTTTAGGTAAATTTTGTCTCATCTCTCTACGTTATGATTTTAAGTTTGGTGTTAAGATATGTTGCTCCCCATGCTTGAATATACATGAAACATAGTTTAGATGAATGAAATGAGTCATGGAGAAGTTTCTTTAAGGTAAAACCGAAATGGTCTCTCTTTAGTGAAAGTTGGTGAAATTGTGAATATCTTTTGAAATTGATAACTTAAATAAACTCTATGATGTTAATTATGTATGTATAATGTGAATTGATGATGAAAATTAAGGAAGAAGCACATTAGAAGGAGGCTTTCAAGTTTATGCCTTTAGGTGTTTGATAAAATGCCTAAGTGAACTTGGCTTAGGATTTAAGGAATTTGATGGTGTGCATTGGAAATAGGTTTTCATGTTTACTTAGAGTAAACTTGAATTGTTGCTTAGATTCATGAGTTGTGGCCTAATATACTTGGATTAAAATGTGCTCAATTATGCTTTGAAAAGTATAGGTATTGGATCAAGGCATTAAATGCCTTGGAAAATGCAAAAGAAAGATTATGTGAATAATAAGGGAAGTAACTAGGTGAGAAGCTTAATGGTCGAATCCTATAACTTAAAAAAAAAGTTGATATTGTGTTTTATACACTCATGTGATGCTTTTCTACTTATATGTACTGGAACTGGAACCTATGTTCACTGAATGAGTGATTAATAGGCTAGGCCTATGTGGTTCCTAACCTCTATGGCATGAGCCATAGACTAGTTCTATATGTTTTATGTCATACATATTCACTTCATAGGTGGTTATGTGCATGTTAGATGTATAAAACTGTTCTTAGGTTATTTAGACCGTTTTAGTGTGTATCAAATTCTATTTGTGATATATGTTTCTTCTACTCATTGAGTACATAGTGTACTCACCCCCTCCGCTTCCCAACTATGCAGGTTAATTTGTGAGCTTGAAGCTCTGAGTGGTTGGTGTGGTCGTTTGACATATTCAGGGCATTACTGCACGTGAGTAGTCTCTATTTTGTTCTTTTGTTGTATAGTGGCTCATGATTATGTTGATATGCTTTATAATTTTGTAAATTATCCATTGTTCGTCTTATAGTTTGTGACTGACTTTATGTGTGAACATTTAGTACTGTTGTTGAGATTGCTCTTAAGTGGACTTCAAAGTCCAGAAGTTGTAGTAAAGTTTTAATGTGAATATAGAAGTGTGTTTGAAACTGATTTACATATGTTTTTCATTTTGGTATTTTCAAATTACAGTCGTTGTGCTACCAAATTTTTTTAAAGATGTCCAGTTAGCCTTGCATTGTCAGGTTAAGGGTGCCGTGAGTATCCTTAGCTTGGGCATGTGGCGGTTTTTATATGCCCGATGTGGTTCTGGGTCGTGACATATAATTACTTGCTTATTATGTACATGTCCACATATCAATTAAGAAGATTCAATTTTATAGGTTGCATGATTCATAATCAATACAATTACCTATACATAGCGCAACACTTTTGACCTTTTTAGCTTATTAAACCTATGAGCTTATTTGTAAAGATGACTTAAGACAAAACATCCCCAACTAAGTTGCTCATAGTCATTAACATTGACAAAGGTATCTAACAGCTATATGTTGATACCATAATTGATGTTAGGCATCAAAACATCCAACATTTATAAAAGTAAGTTCCTTTATAAATATTCCCTTATTTATGCAACATTTACTTTATCTAGTATACACTTGATCATAATTAAATAATCACTAAATTTGTTCTCCCTTTGAAGCCTCATCACTTATCTTTATAGAATATTACGTGTACTCATTTGGTTCCATGTAAAACCTACAATTATTGCAATGGTATCACTGTTAGTCTTGATCCTCCCTTATTCTTAATAATAACTTTCTGCATCAAACCATCCATATAACTAGTAGTATAAATTCTTCCTAAACCTAAACATGTCCATAATTTGGAGTTTATTGAGTTTATCATAAACCACTCCAATTATTCTAGTGTAAGAGTTTACAGTAATTTGAATACCTTCTTTGAATAACAACACCTTTGACAATTCTAAAAAAAATACTCATACAATGTATTCATACCCAAATAAACTTAATCACCAAATTATATTAATTTAAATTTAATTTGGTGATAATATCATACCTTTTTCTTTATACCTCCACTTTATTGACTTGATCCGTAGGCAACAAGTTCATTCCCAACGTAAATTTTAAATTTTCAAATAAAAATAACTTTACATTATCATCTTATTGATCTTAATAAAATATTTTCTTATTACGTTCCTTTTCGCCTTTGTTATCTTCTTATCTCCTTCTTATGCACAAGATGTTGCTTTATTTTCTTTTTTCTTTTTATGAACTCTGACACTAAAAACATAAATTTCAACTATAACTAAACAAATACTATAAATGTACAAAACAAATCCATACCAAACCAGGCTATAGACTATAGATTTTTACTTAATAACATAAAAATATATACCAATTACAACATGTTGTCCCTTACTCTATACCTCACCAACTAAGACATTTTTAGTAAACTCAACACCTTAGAAACCATATCTAAATGCATATCTAACATATCTTTTAGAGATACAAAATATTGAATTATAAACTTTATAAAGGGAGAGAGAGGAAGATAGGAGTGATATTGTTTACTTACCATGTTTACTTCTCAGTTGTTTTGTAGGTATGCCAATACACCAACTAATTTGTTGTATATGAGTCTAAAATGCAATGGTTGAGAAAACTAAGAGAGATTTATCTTATTTATTTTTTAGGTTCCATTCAAAACTAATAAATGGAAGAAGAATATGCTACATTCTACTGGTAAGATATAATCAAATAGGCTGATATGATTCACAGTAGGAAAAGGGAAATGCACTTAGATATCAATCTTTATATAACTTGTTCTGTTTACTCCATTTGGAGGGAAAGAAATAACAGGTTATGCAAAAACTTGAAAAGGTATAGTCATGAACTTACTTACAGGGTTTGTTATTGGATTACGGAAATATTGAAGTCAGTGACTACCTCTTTTAGAAGAAGACAAAGTTTGAAATGAGTTTGTAATTAGTTATTTCTTATAATGTTGTTCTCGAGTAGCGTGAGTTTTATATTCCTTTCCCTGTAATTACACAATTGTCATGCACTTTGCTTCTTTGATGCTCATTCTTGAGCTTTAATGATTTTTTTCACTTAAAAAAAGTTTAAATTTAACCTTGAAGCTTTTACCAAAATACATATTAGATCATAATATTTCAAAACATTCAAAATGAGCTATGATATTTAAAAATCACTCAATTTAAACCTTAAATGGATGAAAATATTGATGAAGTTATATCTTTGTTTGTTATATACCACATCAACATTGATGTGGCATATATATTTTTATTAGTCTTGTAAGCCACATGAAATAATAGAACCCACACATTTAATTAAACTTTAATTAATTTTAAATTAAGTATCCTTAATTGTGATTATTATAATACATTCTAATTAAACCTTAATTTAATAAAAATAATGTAACTTAGCCTAATTAACCTAATTTTAAGCTACAAAATTATTGATTTGGATATAACACAATCAAAGTTAGACCTTTTGGAAGATAATAAAGTGGATTTGTCTTAAGGGAGAAGATGAAATGAAACAAAAACCTAAGATGATGAATTTTTCTGATGATGATGCCCATTGTTAATAATGAAAGAGTTAAAGAATATCATTTGTTGGTTTTTTTATGAGAAATAAAAATAATCTAGTCAAAGGAACTAGCTTTAGACTTCTTTTTCTTATGTTTCTTTTTAATGTATGATACTCTTCTTTTCCTTTTCTATTTTCATTGTTTCTTATTCTTATGTTCTCCATTTTTTTTCATACTCCTCTTTGTGTCATACTTGTTCTTACTCTTTAAGCTTTATTCTCCTCTAGAGCCTATTTGTTATTCTCTCTTATATCCATTCTTTATGTCTATTTATTGATTGTTTATTATTCTCTACTATATTTTGTTCCTTTCATCTTTATCTCCATCATTTCTAAACATTAATTGGGTCCCAAATGTTGTAATCAAAGTTTCACTAGTTCTCCAATGTGACAATAAGGTTAAAGCAATTCAGAGATAACTATGTTCAATTTGACAACAAAAATTATTGTAACATCTCTAAAGTAACACTAAAAATTCCAGATGAATATGAATGAAGTATTGTATTCTCTTAACTATCTTCTATGATCTTATCTCTCCTCCACTTTGCTTTCTTTGTTATTCCTCTATTTCCTTTAGCTTGTTACTTATATAGACTACTCCTTTTAGACATGGATCTTGTAGAGTTTATAGCAAATATGGAGAGTTTAGAACTCAAATTTTGAATTTTAGAAATTAAGGTTTTATTAGTTAAATTTACGTTAATTAGGGTTAAGTTAGATTATTTTTGTTGAATTAGGGTTATTAGTTTCAATTAAAATTTATTTTTTGAAAATAATTGATTCATTTAATTAGAACTATGTAATATAATGTACAATGTAAAAGCATATCAATGGAAATGGCCTAGATAGCCAATAGTAAAATGCTAATCACTGAATCATGTAGAAGAGCTTTAGTTTTACAACAAATGAAATTATGTACCTCATGTCATTTGTTATTACTAGTAATCTCATCTTATGGAAATTTTTTGTTTTAGCTTCTTCTATTGATTTACACGGCTCTTGTTTGAATATTAAATTATTCTTGGTCATCCATATTTGCTAAATGATTGTTCCTATCCCTAAAATGAACACCTTTTTGTCCCATTTTTAGTTTAGTTTCAGTGCATCAACCCAGTTGATGATATGTAGCCAATCTGCTGATATTAAGGTATTACAAACATATCCAAATGAGTTAGCCATATTCCTTTATAATATGAGCATTCAAAGAATAAGTGTTTATGTTTCCTTGTGATAGTCTGCACAACACACACATTCTAGATTTTACATCAAACTTTATCCTATCTCTAGTTTTACGTTTTTAGAGCATTGCTAACCATAATAGGAATGATATTGATGATGGAATTGATGAATCCCAAATTAGATATGTCCTTGTGAGTCTCTAACTAGCATCTTGTACAAGTCTCCTACAAGAACAGGTGGTGAATAACTTGGTGGAGTCCTTCGACCATTAAATTTTATTATATGTATATAATTAAAATTAAAGATAACTAATTTAAAATCAATTAAAGTAAAATTAAAATATATGGGTACCATTATACATATTGGTTGTTAGAAGCCTTGAAATTTTGATTCATTGCTACCTCTTCCAAGCTCAATAACTTCTTATGTCTAACTAAACTAGCAAAAGATACATTGACTGATTTCCTAGTTGCAGTACGGAACAGTGGTTAGATGAACCCCACGTACCATGAGTTTACCCTAAGGAATAAACAATATAGAAAAAGCACCTTATATTCTTCACCATTCTTTGAAAAATTAAATCCTAAAAACTAAATAAGCTAAACCAAATGGTATAAGGAAACTAAGTTTGAACACATGCATACTTGACTGAATGATTTCGTCATTGTCACAAGGAACAGATAGAGTTTTTGTAATTGATGATTATTTCGAAACTATCAAATTGCTTAATCATATATGAACCATTAGGACATTGCCACTAACTCCATTTTCATCTACATTCTCTAGAAGATTTAAGAAATCTTTACACAACGTATAGTATATACAACCATATGTTCATCTAATAGCTTCTTAACTAGAAATGAGATACAGAGAATAAAGAGAGACAATTAAGTCGAATGAGACTAAAAACCTTAAAGAAGAAGATCAGCCATTGACGGCAAGCAATGATTAGACTTTAATGCACTGATTTGTTCTTCAGCAGGGAGGATTCTACCAGATAGCTCCCACCGAAACTCATTTCTGGTGTTAAAAAATTTGTCAAGTCGATATTTTGTAATGAGTTTATATTAATGAATTGATTATAAAAATGCAATATAAACAAAGACATGTCATATATATAAAGCACAGACATCAAAACACACTAGAGAGAAGTTGGAGGTAATGTTACAATAGGTAGACATTGGGATATGGGTTTTCTATTGCATTGCAATGAAATGGATATGAAGTTATAAATCAAAAAATTAAAGGAAAGTTGGAATGAAAAACACTTTTAGCAAGCATTTTTTAACCTATACAACTATAAATAATATATCATCAAAGTATTTGGCTCTTTCAAATGAAAGACAGAAACGAGTCAGTCTCACTTTGCAATGGAAGTTGGAGCAGTTATCTGCTTTAATGGTTTAATCTCAGCTGCAACTTAGTACGTCCAAAGTAGGAAATGGTAACCAAGATAATGAACGTTGATTGCCTTAACCTTCGATAATTTTCCTAGGAGCCCTACGCATAAAAGTATTAAATTTTAGCAAAGGCCAAGAAAGTATAATTTGATAGATGCAATTGTTAAAATTAAGATGAATTGGTTATAAAATCTAAATTCTGCTATCATAAACGTCTAGCTACAGATTCAAGAGACATTACAATAAATGTCTTTGCTAACCAAATATATCAGTTTATTGAACAAAAAACTTGATGTAGAATATTGTGAAATCTTAATGGTAACTGTAAAACCCCAAACTTTTCCTTTCAATGAAGGTAAATTTTTATGTTCAGTGAATAGTATTTTTTACATGAATAGTGATTTTTAGGGACCTAAACTTAAAAAGAATTGAAAATATTCATAATAGGTATTAGAGTCTAATGGTATTGAAATGGATTGAAAATAATTCCGATTGGATGGATTTTAGAAATTTACGAAGTTTAGGACTTAAAATGCCCTTTTTTAAAAATAATGGATATTGATGTTTTTAACCCCATTCGAATATTTTTTTAAAGCATCCAGTCAATACGCATCGAACCTAACAAGAGTATTTCATGTTCAATTTGATGATAAACCCGTTGCGAAATATTTTTTGAATATAATTCGGTTAGTCGGTGATTAAATTCATTAAGGGGCAATTTGGTCTTTTTGCATAGTGATTAGGGGCAAATTGGTCTTTTTACATAATGAATAGTGGATTCATGATTCATGATGGAAGATGACATGTGTCATGTGTTAAAGGAGTAAACTTAAGACAATTGCTTCATTCTTTTTGTCATAACCGTCAGAGTGAAAGTGAGTTACTCGTGAGTGAAAAACAAAAGAAGAAAAGGAGAGAGTCAAAGGTGAGTTTTGGCCAAGCTTGAGAGAAGAAGGGTGCAGCTGATTTTCCATGATGTGGAGCATGATTAGAAGAAAACTTGCAATTTTCCAAAAGATTGAAAGAAAGTGGTAAGTTTTCCTAACTATGTTTAGTGAAATTCTGTATTAGGATTCTCGATTTACTTGAATAGTCCTAGTGTTTTGACCATAACTTAGTTTATAGACTTTAAAATTGGGTGATTTCAATTGTAAATGAAACCTAAGACATATTACTAAAAAGCTCTAGAAGAGACTTCGACCTAATTCTAGCTGAATGATACTGAAAATTGAGATTGATTATGGTAACATGATATTGTCCTTGTGTTGAAGTAGCTTGTGATGTTTGGTATATGTTTCATAATTTAGAAGTTAAAATGGCATGATTTTTAATGATATGGAAACTAGAGACATGGGGGAACAAATTTGTAGAAGACTTCAAAACTTAATTGAATGTTTGATATGTGAAAATTAATGAATAATTGGAGGCATGGATTTTGAACATAGGTCGTAACCATGACTCAGTATGCATGATTGTGATATAGTAAATTAAATTGGGTGAGAATGTGTTTTGAAGAAAATAGTGTCACAACCCAGAACCACATCTAGTATATAACAACCACCGCATACTTGGGCTAAGGAAACTCACAGTACCCTTAACCTGACTATGCAAGGCTAACTGAATATCTTTAAAAACATTTGGACAGCACAATGACTGTATTTTGAAAATCCCAAAACTTAATTAAAACATATGTAAATCAGTTTTAAACACACTTCTATATTCACATTAAAACTCTACCGTAACTTCTGGACTTTTAAGTTCACTCAAGAGCAATCTCAAAGACAATACCAAAAGTTCATATACAAGGTCGTTTACAAACCATCAGATAGTCAAGAGTTAATTTACAAAATTATAAAGCATATCAACATAATCATGAGTCACTATATAATAAAAGTACAAAATAGAGGCTACCTACATGCGATAATGCCACGAAAATGTCAAAAGACCGCACGAATCACTATGAGCTTTAAGCTCACCAAATTAACCTGCATGATTAGAAAGCAGAAGGGGGTGAGTATACTATGTACTTACTAAGCAGAAAAAAACATATGTCGCAAACAGAACCTGGTATATACCAAAATACTCTAAATAACCTAAGGACGATTTTACACATCTAACATGCATATAACCACCTATGAAGTGAACATACATGACATAGAAACACATAGGTCTAGTCTATAACTCATCCCATACTAGCTAGGAACCACATATGCCTAGCCTATTAATCACTCATTCAGTGAACATAAGTTCCAATTCTAGTATACAAGAGCAGAAAAGCATTACATGTAAAATCAAATCGCGTCAGGAAGCCAAATCTCAAAATAAGCCAAAATAGTTATGTTTGTCACCACTAATCGGCCAAACTAGTATGCATACCCATCGATCCTAGTGTTGGCTCGACTTTCATCTGTGGTGACTCTAGACTACGGTCGACAAGAGCATCATGACCCTAGGTAATGACCTCGTCGGTGACCAGACCTCTAAGTGTGCAATTACCCACAAGTCCTATAAAAAGGTGTCGTTATGAGGACTCAACTTTTATGTACCAATGTTAAAGGATATAGGGGTAACTTAATCTGTTATGCCTAGCACACGAATGTCCAATTGTTACCTCACCAATTATAAAAAAATCATGTACAAATATTTAGTACTAAAATCAAGTAAAGTACTATGCCTTTATTTATCGGTCCAACCTATAAAATGGAACTTTCCCATAACTATAAGCCAAAAGAGAATACATACATGTAGCATACATGACTCGATTATGCATATGTAAGTTCCAAAACATTATTTCATGTAGTGAAAGTCATCTTTTGCACTCCAAGTGCAAGTTTATTCAAAACAATATCATTTATTAAATATATAAGTATACTAGCATCTATTTGAGATTCAATTATACTATGCATTATTTAGGTTCAAAATTCACATATAAGTCATTATGCATTTCTTGGGTTGTCCTAGTCCCATTTAAGAGATATGTTTTTCCTAACTCACCTCAAAAGAAGGTGTACACTTCTTTGACTTCAACAATCCTCGGTACGAGCTCCTTGATCCACAGCTCCCCAGCCTTTATACATAAATATGCAATGTATTTACTACTCAAACATGTATCTTATAGTTATACACCATCACATAAGTGTATAAAACACAATATCACTAGTTTTAATTAAGCTTCTCACATGATTACTTCCCTTATTAACATAATATCACTATTTTTCAACTATAGGATTTGGCCATTAAGCTTCTTATATGATTACTTCCCTTATTATTCGCATACGCTCTCTTTTACATTTTCCAAGGAATTTAATGCCTTTGATCCAACACTTACACATTTCAAAGCATAATTAAGCACATTTTTATTCAAGCACATTAGGTCACTACTCATCAATCTATGCAAAAGTTCAAGTTTACTCTAAGTAAACATGAAAACCTCTTTCCAATGCCTACCATAACAATCCTTAAATACTAAGCCAAGTTCACTTTGGCATTTTATCAAACACCTAATGTGCATGACTTTCAAGTCATATTTTCAAGACTTTATCATAGTAAATCATGCTCCTATCTTGTTATATAATAAGCACTTCCAAACAATAACACTATTAAATCCAATTCCCTTCATTTAAACCATCAATTTTAAAAGATATTTAAAATTTTACAAACTTTCACCAAAGAGAGGGTATCTCGGTTTTGGCTTAAGGAGACTTATCCATGACTCATTTCATTCATCTAAACCATATTTCATGCATAATCAAGCATGGAGAACAACATATCTTAAGGCCAACCTCAGAATCATAATGTAGAGAGAGATGATACAAAATTTACCTAAACTTTTCTTTAGTGATATCTTAAAATCCTTTGAGAATTTCTTAAATCTAATGATAGATTTGAGTTCCTTGATCCCAAATTAACTTAGAACACCTTGGTTTGAGTTGGAGAATAAAAAAAATGGTGGAAATTGGGTGATGGCCAAAAGTGTTCTTCTTATCCTCTCTTCTCCTTTCTTTTAATTAAAACAAAGTGTTTTAAAGCTAAATGGTGGGGTGCAAGGCCACACAGAAGGAAGAAGGGTTTAGAATATTAACTCTTCTTTGACCAAACATGGTGAATTTACATTTTGGCCCTTAGCATATATGAAATTACTATTATACCTTTCAAACTTTTCCTAAATTTGCAATTAAGCCCAAATTTTGAGAATGAACAAAAATTTTATTTTCATTTTGGTCCCCGAACATTTGAAATTATAATTACGCCCCTTAACAAAGTTATATATTGGTCCTCCAAGAATTGAAAAATTACTTTTAAATCCCTTATGTATATCAACTTTTTCAATTAATCTTTCTAAGTGTCCAATAAGTCTATAAATCATGTCTAACCACCTCTAAAGCATTAGAACATATTTAACTCAGCCACCATGGCCATATCTATCCAATGGACTCGATTTTACACACTTAGAAGCTTATATGTCAGAAATCTCCAAGATTTCGTGTACCGATGAACTTTAAGTTCATGTAAGGGCATATAACATTATATATCACTAGCATATATACCGAAAGGATTCAAATACATTTTTGAACTCATATACAACCATATATATATCAATATACAATAGTATCTCCAAGTAGAAACCAATACAAAAAGCCTTAAAAAGTCCAACATTATAAGTCCCCCCCTCAAAAGAGTTTTGTCCTCGAAACTCATAAGTCGATGATACAAATAAATGGGGGCAATGACATCTCATAGCATGCTCAGGCTCCCATGTCATCTTCTCGACCCTGTTGCTCTTCCAAAGAACTTTGACCGTGGGAACTTCCTTGCTGCATAACCTTTTTGTCAGTCAATCCAGAATCTGGACTGGTTTCACCTCAAAACGCAGGTCTTCTCTCAGCTCCACTGGAGGTGTCTCCAAAACATGAGATGGGTTAGGTATATACTTCTTAAACCTTGAGACATAGAACATATTATGGATCCTATCTAAATCTGGTGGCAATTCTAATAGATATGCCATAGTCCCGATGCACTCCAGGATTCGTAAAGGTTCGATATATCGAGGGTTCATCTTCCCTTGACTCTGAAATCAGATAATACTTTTCTGTGGTGATATCCGAAGGAAAACCATATCACCAACTGCAAATTCTAATGGTCGTCGCCTCTTATCCGCATAACTCTTTTGACGATCTTGGGTGGCTTTGATTTTCTCCTAGATGACTTTTACTTTTTTGAGAGGTAATTTCTATCAATTCGGCTCCTTTGATTTTGGTTGTACCAACCTCATCCTAATATAGAGGTGTCCTTCACTTTCTCCCATAGAGTGCTTCATATGGTGGCATACCGATACTTTTCTGATAACTATTGTTATAAACAAATTCTATCAAAGGCAAGTGCTGGTCCCAACTTCCTTGGAACTCCATCACACATGCTCTCAGTATGTCCTCAAGCGTCTGAATGGTCCTCTTTGACTGACCATCAATATGGGGGTGAAAGGCAGTACTAAACTTGAATTTATTCGCCAAAGATTCCTAAACTTTTAACCAAAATTGGGGGCTAAATCTCGGATCCCTATCTAATATTATAGAAACTGGCATCCCATGCAGCTTCACAATCTCATCAATATATAGCTTTGCCAACCTCTCTAACGAATAGGTTGTGTGGATAGGTAAAAAATGAGTAGATTTCGTCAATATATCCACTATAATCCAAATAGCATCATGACCCTTCGAAGTACGAGGTAGTCCAACTACAAAATCCATTATCATGTGCTCTCACTTCCAATCTGGAATAGGCAAAGACTGTAACATACCCGCTGGTTTCTAATGGTCTGCCTTTATTTGTTCACAGGGAAGGCATCTGGCCCCGAATTCTTCTATCTCTCTCTTTATCCCTGGCCATCAATAGCTCTTTCTAAGAGTTCGATACATCTTGGTGCTACTAGGATGTATATCATAAGCCTAACTATGAGCCTCTTCAAAGATAGCTCTCCTGAGACCTTAATCATCCGGCACACAGTTGGCCCCCGAAATATTTTTGTTAAGTGTGATATTCTATGGAATTTGAATTTTTGCCTTAGAATGAATAGAGTTGTTAAGCATGATTTAAATA
>JANQAP020000572.1:718281-728960 GCA_026874005.2 Erythroxylum coriaceum
TTGTTATCTATTAAATTGTGTATTAAATATTTTTCTGAAATTTTTGTTCTTGATTGATTTATTTTAATGTCTATGCTTATTTTACGATCCCACCACGTATTTTTCCCGGGGTCAAAACTTATTGAATTTTTTTTATGATTTACCTCTAAATTTTTGTTCGGAGGTAAGTTAAATGATTTGTTCATTTTAAGTATCACTGGTGGGGAGTCCCTCTCTCGTGGGAACGCGTCCAGATGTCACGCAGGACGTCGGGCCCGTGACCCGCCCGAGGAGGGGTTCCAGCACCAAACATATGAGTATGCTTGACAATAAGTTTGCAAAATGGTGAGTGGATTTTAATTGTTTCATTTGAATAACTTCTTTACAAAAGAATTGATGCATATGATTTAAAATTATGCATTCAATTGTTTGATTATGAAATTGAAAGAAGTTGAAAATTTTGAACGTACATGGGCCAGAGGCAGTTTCACAATCGTGACAGGCTCCAGACATCTCCCATTTGTTTTTGATTTCGAAATTGTATAAATTACTTTACAAAATGGTTTAAGCTTTAACCCACAAGTTAAAGTACATAGAAAAATGATTTCTCTTTTAGCCTATGGTACATCGTTAGGCTCATTACATGATATTATACCAATCCGAGTATTCCAAATATGCATGGCAATGTTCAGGGAACGTCAGTTACTAATAGTGGGTGGTATTGTGTCTAACAATAGTCCAGTCCAGCGAGTCGCCCTCGACATATACAGAATATCCCGCCAATAGGCTTAGCTTTACGGAAACTTTCTAGCCAATTCGGATATCGACTAGAGGGCTACAGTGGAGTGCTAGGTAGGTCGTCTAGTCATTGCAAGATAGGGTCCTGTTAGTAACAAAGAAAATTGAGAATAGGAGATTGATACAGGGTTTAACATGAAGGTAAATAGTTTATCTTAATTAGGAATGCATTATCTCCCAATTAAACAATTTTCCGTTGAAGAAAAGAGATAATCAATTAGTTAAATAGTAAACATGTGCTTTCTTTTCGTATTTAGCACAAGAAAAAGAGTAAGTTTTTTCACATTTCCCTTTTTTTACCCATGGTTTTTCCAAGAATCAGTGTTCAGTTCAATAATGTATCCAATCTTTCACAAGATTTTCGAATGGACTTGAAATAGATACTCAACCTTTACAAATCAAATCATTGAAAGGTGTACACATCCTAACACCTCTCAATGATTGCAAATACATTTTGAAATTTATAGCTTCAACAACAAGCAGACAGTATATGCAAAGGTCTACTAAGTTATTCTAAACCTCCAGTGTGTGGTCAAGTAATTACTCAGCGAAATTCATTTGAAGGGAAGTAGAAGAAAACTCAAAATTTCCACTACTTACTTCATCAAAAAGCTACACAGTATATAGCACAATTTTTAAGATAATGAAGTTAATAATTTATAGGCTTCAAGTCTTTTTTTCCCCTTTTTTGATCCTTAATACAAACATTTCTGAACATAGGCCTACAAAGAAGTTGATACATAGTGGTTCAAATTTAATGTGGTTAAAGAGAAGCAAACTCTCAAGGTATCGAGATAAAATGTCATTGACAGCAACCTTGAAGGTAATAGATGACCCCTTGAAACAAACTCTCAAACTCTAAAGGTCTCGAGATTTAACATCAATAAGAACAAAATTATACTCCATTAACAACAAACGCAAGATATAAACAACAATTACACAGAATATATGAGACATTCTGTAGCATAAAAGAGATCTAGGTAGCTCAATGCAAAAATCAAGTTTCACATAACAACAAGGGTTATACATAACATACCCAGAAATAGAAGAAGACAGATGAGGGAGTTGCAAGACAAAACATGTTATTGGAGAAGATAGACGAGGGAGCTACTGGACAAAATGTGATGTTAGAGAAAACAAATGATGAAGCTGTTGGAAAACAAAGAAAGACAAAAAGACACTATTGGAAGACAAAGAAAGATAGAAACAGACGAGGAAGCTGCTAGAGAAAACAAACGAGGAGCTGTTGGAAAACAAATGAGAGGACTGTGTTTAGGTTATCAAAATGATGTTGTTTTTATTATTCTTCTTTTTTGTTGCGAAAATTTTTTATAGCAAAATTCTTTTAACTATGAAATTTATTTTCTTACTTGATAAGGGACCTGTGTGTTTTAGCTACAAACAAAATTTCATAGTTAAAGGTCTTTAGCTATGAAAATAAATTAACACTTAACAAACATTGCTAAAAATTATTAGCTACAAAAATATTTCGTACCTAAAAATATTTTATTAAGAAATAAGTTCACAGTTAAAAAAATGTCATTGTTAAGATACATGTTATGTATCTTATTATTAATTTTGACATTATTTGGTATTTGGATTTGATTAGTTTCAAATCCTAACTAAGATGGGATTTAATAATAGTTATCTTCTGTTTAATTTGATTATGGTAGCAAAGTTGTCGTGGGATTCATGTGTCATTTTTGGTGTGAATAAAATAAAAGACAATTTCTAAAAGCTAAAATCTTACAGGCTATCTTGGAAAAGTTCGGTAGCTAATTGAATGGAGAAAGAAACAATGTCATTCAAGTTAGATTGGCTAGTTGAGCTTTTGGCCGTGGGTCTTCCTTGTGCAGTTATCATTGATGTTTTTCTGGCTGCCGTGTATATCCTCTGTTATGACTGGTTTTGGGCTGTGTGTCATTGATGTCTTTATAGCTGGGTCTTTTTTTATTTTGCATTGCTGATGGATTTTCTACTGAGAGCTTTTAAATCCGTGGTTGTCGATTGGATTGGAGTACAACACTGCTAATTTTACGTTTATAAATAATCCATCCTATTACTGGTTTTTGTGTCAAGGATCACGTCTATGTGGGCAGAAAGGTATCATGAGTAATCCAGAGATTATACGTGCGTGACTCCTACATTTTTCTATTTTTTTTAGCCACACGATTTTTGAGAATTTCAGTTGTGAGTTTTCAGCTTTATGATTGTCAAGCGGAAGGAAGGATTAATGTGCTAATTTTATGCTGATGAGAATTCCATCTTGGTGTTATGGCTTTTATTAATTGATTAGTTGTTAGTGAAAGAATTAAGCTAGGTGAGAGCCCCGCAGACGTAGGCAAAGTATGCTAAACTGTGTTAACAAATTTCGATGTTGATTTATTATTTTGTCTTTGATTATTTAATTTTTTTAGTTTTTGATTATGCTAGAAACGACTGCGACAAATTTTGAAAGTTTGCAAAACCATTACAACCTATAGTTTTTCAATTTGTATTAGAGCAAGTCATCGAGTCAGAACTTGGTACAACAATTGGTGGAGATTTATGTTTTGTAATCATGGTTATAAGAGAAAGGGCATCAATCATCAGGCCATCGTTGTTAGATGGTTCAAATTATCATATGTGGAAATCATAGATGAGAGTACTTATTCAAGCACAAGGAACAAAAGCATGAAACTCGGTTTTAAATGACTGGACACATCTAGTGACGACTGATGAAAAGGGAGAAGCAGTGTTTAAAGATGCATATGAGTGGATAAAGGCTGAAGAAGAGAGAGCGCTTGGAAATTCTCAAGCCTTGCATGCCATCTTTAGTATCATTGATAAAGGTCACTTTTCAATGATATCAGCTTGTGAATCAGAAAAAGAAGCATGGGACACTTTGTAGACTATACATGAGGGATCGAAATCTGTGATATCATTAAAACTTCAGATGTTGGCTATGAGATTTGAAGAGCTGAAGATGGATGAGAGTGAAACCATTGGAAACTTCCATAAGAGACTGTGTGGCATAGCAAATCAAGCACATCAGCTCTGGAAGAAGTACTCTAACCTGAAACTAGTTAAGAAGACATTGAGATCGTTACCTCTGAGGTTCATATCGAAAATTGCAGTAATCAAGCAAACTCATAATATTAATGAATTGTCATTGGATAAGGTAATTCTTACCAATTTTGAGATGAATTTTTATGAGGAAAACAATAGAGGAGCAAAAAATTGGCATTGCAAGCCGAGATTAGTAAAGTCGTGAATGACTTTGAAGATGAATCCAATAAGAATGAGGATATGGAGTTATTGAAAAGAAATTTCAACAAGTGGGAAAAGAATGTGAAGAAGGATAAATCCGAATTTAGGCAAAACAGTGGGAGTTCATTAAACAACAACTTCAAACAACAAGCTAAAACTTAAAAGGGTGAAAGAAAAGTGAATAAAATTCAATGTCACAGGTATCAAGGCTTCAACAATGTGTAAGTGGAATGTGCTAATACCTTGAAAAAGAGAAAAGGGAAGTCCTATACAAGCACTTGGAGTGAGAATGAATCCAGAAGTGAGTATGGTAGTGAAGAAAAAGTTATGAATAGTGCCGCGTTAGTTGCTTTATACAACAAAAGTCCAGTTGCTTGCTTAACGGCAACCAAGAAGGAAGTAACCAATGACGAAAACATGAGTAAATCAGAAAATTTTGAAAAAAAACATGGACGCATTAGTTTAAAGTTTAATCTCAGATTATGATAGTGATGAAAATGGTTCAGATGACAAAAAGAGAATATTTACGAAGCTTATGAATTAATGTATGCAAAATAGGTACAAACATGCAAGAAAAATGAAAAACTAAAGAAGGAAAACTTCTCCATGAAGAACATCATTCAAGATTTGGAGAAGAAGTTGTTGTTTGCTATAAATGAGTTTGATGAAATGAAATTGAAGCTGGTAAGTATGGAAAAGAGAATAGAATGTAAATGAAGGTACCGAAAAGCTAGAAAAGTTGTTAGAAATTGGTAAAACTAATGGAGACCTTCAAGGCATTGACTATAAAGGTCAGTGTTCTAATTCGAATGATTAGAAAATTGGTACGAACAGATCTATCCAAGGAGAAATCTCTAAGAAAAATCGAAGGTTCATATCTACATGTCACTTTTATGGAGTAATCGGGGCACATAAGACTAAAATGTTACAAGTTATTACAAATGATGTTTCAAAGGGGTTAAAACAAAAAATCTAGGCACTCTCCATTAAATTTCCAGCAACAACCCATCTTACCAAAACATAGTTAGGTTATAAATGGTCAATTACAAGCACAAAGATGTAGTGAAAGGAAAACAAGAAATTGTCCAGATGTATAGTTAATTGCTGCTTTTGAAAAAACTGTTAGACTGAGGATAAGTCAGTTGCTTCAGAAGAAGAAATCAACTAGACAATTGATGACAGAGATAATGTGATAATGAATAAGACTAGGTTTGAATTTCTTCGAGGGACATAGGGGTTATGTGCTTTAAATTTTAAAGTATATTGATTTTTTGTTGTTTAAAAAAACAAAAACAAAAATATTCGAAGGAGTTATCGTTTAGTCTTTTTGAGTTTTTATTTATGAGTTTTCTAAGGTTCAATTGATTGACGTGTAAATGAGGCTTTGTTTAATGATTTGTGAATTCTGCTTTTGGATTTTGATTACGGAGTTATTTTAAGATATGTTGATGCTTAATTGGAGACTTATAGGAGGATTTGAATTTTCTATTATTTGAATTTTTGAAGTTTTATCTTGGTTTCTTTCTATATCATAGGTTGTGATTAAGTTTGATTATAGTTCGTTGAATGCATTTTGAGGGTTTATGAATTTGACCAGTCTTATGAAGATGGAATTGAAGTGAGCAATGATATGTTGGCATATTTATTAACTGATAGTAAATTATCATCTTGGCTTTCTACTATTGCACTGTGTGCTTATGATTCTTTCGCTGCACCTACTACCGATTTTTGTGCTTCTTTATTTGCAGAGATTGAACGCATTGAAGGCATTCTTTATTTTAGCATTGTTTTGTCCCAAGGGGGAGATATCAGATTGTTTTTGGTGAATGTTCCACTTAGGGGAGATTTCAAGGTATATACGCGACTATTTGTTTTATTATTTTGACATTTTTTTGTCCTAAAAGGGAGAAATTTGGATGAATGGATTATTGTTTCTTTAGATGTTTCTTAAACTTAACGAACTTGATGTTATGTGAACTTGAATGTCATTTGGAAGTTATTCAAAATCAAGGGGGAGTCCTCATAGTTTGTGAATTCAATGTTATACGTCCAATTATTTCTTTTTAAGGAGAGCTTTAACTATGTGATAAATAGTGCCAAAAAGGGGGAGATTGTTAAGATAGATATTATGTATCTTATTATTAATTTTGACATTATTTGTATTTGATTAGTTTCAAATCCTAATTAAGATGGGATTTGATAATGGTTATCTTCTGTTTAATTTGATTATGGTAGCAAATTTGTCGTGGGAATCATGTACCATTTTTGTTGTCAACAAAATAAATGACAATTTCTGGAAGCTAAAATCTTACAAACTATCTTGGATAAGATTGATAGCTAATTCTTCTATCAAAACATTTCTTCTTATTCTTGTGTTGTGATGTTTTTAGGGTTACAGCTATGTTTTTGTTTGTGTCCTTGCATGAATCAGCTGGGTAATTTTTAATCTATACTTCAACGTCATTCAAGTTACATTGGCTGGTTAAGTATTTGGTCGTGGGTGATCTTTATGTAGTTATCGTTGATGTTTTTCTGGCTGCCATGTATATCTTCTGCTATGACTAGTTTTGGGCTGGTATGTCGTTGATGTCTTCACAGCTGGGTCTTACCGTGATTCCCTTTTTAGATGTATTTTTGATGTGGTTTATAGTTAGGTCTTCTTTTGTTTTGCATTGTTCATGGATTTTCTATTAAGAGCTCTTAGATTTGTGGTTTTTGATTTGATTGGAGTGCAGCACTATTGATTTTATGTTTATAATTATTCCATCTTGTTTCTGGTTTTTCTGTGAAGGATCACGTCTATATGGGCTGAAGGGTATCGTGAGTAATCCAAAGATTGTACATGTGTGACTCCTGCCTTTTTTGTTTTTGTTGGCTTCATGATTGTTGGGAATTCCGGCTGTAAGCTTTTAGCTTTGTGATTGTCAAGTTGATGGAAGGACTGATGTGTTGATTTTATGTTGATGAGAACTCCATCTTGGTGATGCAACTTTTATTAATTGATTGGTTGTGGGTGACTCACGACTGGGATGTTTTGTGGATTGCGTTTATCTTTTGTTGAAGGTTGGTTGTTGGCTGTGTTATTGATGTGATTACTGCTCTGTGAGTTGGTACTGGAATTTGTGTGAATCAACCTGTAGTGTGTTGTGATAACTTTTAGATCTATTTCAGTAGAGCTGAACCTATCGGGAAGTTGTTCTTCTTTTCTTTCTTAAGTGTTTTCGTTTATGTTGAATTTTGTTTAATCACTTAAGTTGTTTATTTTGTTTTGATATCATTAAACATTGTTTGAGAAAATCCTCTGTTGAGGTTAGTACGAGGTGGTCGTACTATTGGGTGTGAAATTCTTTTACCAGTTGTGAGGACGAGAGATAGTGTCAGGGGTTGAGTGGTGTCAGCTCAGTAAAGCCTTGTATAAAAATATTGTCATTAGTGAAAGAGTTAAACTGGGTGAGGGTCCTGCAGACATAGACAAGGTGTGCTGAACTGCGTTAACAAATTTTGGTGTTGATTTGTTATTTCACTTTTGATTGTTTAATTGTTTGGGTTTTTGATTGTGCTAGAAATGAATACAGCAAAATCTGAAAGTTTGTGAAACCATTACAACCTACGTTTTTTTAGTCACCAAACGTTTTTAGCTACAAATATAAAACATGGCCTATTGTAAACACAGCTAATAGTTTTAATATTGGAGGTATGTTTCTTTTTGATACAAATTTCAAAGTTAGTGTTTGTTTATAATTTTACTGAAATTTGTAGCAAAAAAACACATAGTCAATTATGCAGTTTGTTGTAGTGTGTATACTACTAATCCGAACATTGATTGATAACATTAGTGCATGTTAAGCTTAATTCCAAAACTTAACACTTCAAATCCTATCAAGAGGATGGCATTTAAATACACAACAACAATATTTTCAACTAAAAATGCTTATAACATTTATCTCATGTCCATTTTAAGTTTCAAAAATGAGTAGGAATCTCCAAGAATATTATGCAAAAATGAAGTATAACATTATGCAATAATGAAATACGTTAAGTAAAACTATAGCTAGATTATGCATATTTATCTATTTTTGTCCTTTTTCCTCCTTACAATAACAATAGAAGGATTGCCTTAACCACCTATCATCGTTCTCTCATCCTTTCTCAACTTTTTCATCGTTGTCGTCGAAGTAATGTTCTTTTATCCCTTTTGTTTTTTGGTCGTGTTATCCAACTTATAACTCATTTGGACTAAGGTCAAGTATTTCTACTATGAACGTACTTCTCTCTCTTCATTTGAAGTGTCAATCGAAAATTAACTTTAATATTTTATTCATCCACTACTTAAATTAATCACTTTGCATATGAATACAAAAGTAATATTAAAAATATTTTAAAATAAAGGGTTCATTATTAAAAAAGACGTAACTTTACACAATTTTGCAATTATAGCTCAACTTTAAAAGATGACAATTAAATACTTGAATTTTTAATTTTTCTCAAATATCACCTAATGTTAGTGTCTCTGTTAAAGAAGCCATGTCTGCTATGTTATGGTAAACGTAGGATGTCATGTATCATGCCAAATTCACATAAGATTTTAATAAAAAATTAAACAATAACAAACCCTAATCTACCCTTCTCCCCTAACATAGGATGTCATGTATCATGTCAAATTCACATCAAAAAATCCTAATCTACCTTTCTCCCCTCTTTTACCACCCACCTACCTAAACCCCTAAGTTAAATGATCTTTATCTTGCTGGGGATGATTTTGATAGTCTAATTAAAGTCCCTCTCCTTCTTCACTCACTCCCTGCAATCACAATCCTAATTTTCTTTTGTTTGAAAATTTTCCATTTCTTCGCTTACTAACTTACTTTCTCTCTCTAAAAATTCTCAACCCATGGTGACTACCAAAATTTCCACCAACCCTCTACAACCTATAGTGGATAGGTGGTGTGTTAGAAAGTAAATTTGGTTTTGTATTTGACTAGTCAAAAATAAACAAGCCAAATTGGCTTTGACTACCTTTAGACAGCTTCATTGAAGTTATCCTTATAAAACTCCCTATATATGTGGCCATTTGGCTATTACTTTGCATTGTACAAATAAAGAAGTAAAGTGAGAGAAAGAAAGGTTGCGTAGTGTGTGAAATCTTTATAAAATTCTCAACTCTAATGAGTTGTGTAATTAGAAGTGATCAAATAAAGTGAGTGTGTATTTTGTTAAACTAGTCTATTTTCTAGGCAATCTTATTACTAACATATGGTATCAAAGCTCAGTTAAAGTGCCCAAGTAGATCAAGATGGCTTCGAGTTTAATAATTAAAGTTCAATCAATGTAATTATTTATTTTCAAGTTTGATGGAAAAAATAATTTTGCGATGTGAAAACGCTTGATGGAGTTATATTTGAGAAGTATCAGATATGGTGAAATTTTTGAGAAAGGCTTAGTAGAAAAAGAAACACCGATGGCTGAAGAATTACTTTAACTGGTTGTGATTGTTTATTAAATGGGAAGGCCTTGTTTTTAATTTGTCAATCTGTTGATTTATTAATTCTTGAAAAAATATTCTATGCTAAAACAACAAAGGAGGCTTGGAAAAGGCAATACGAGTTAATGAAGTAAGGAAAAGATGAAAATATTCATGATTTGTTAGATTCTCGTATCGATTGGAGAGGAGAACGAAGTAGGCTTTATAAGGCTATGGAAACCTCGAAGTAAGTTTTGATTATCCCAATCTTATCTGCTTTTTACTTTACTAATGCTTGTGCTTAACCTTTTTTCCCTCTTTACCCACCTTAACCCTTACCACATTACAACCCTAAATAAGTCCTTTTGATCTATTTATGCATGCAATCATTGTAGAGGAGAATTGATGTATTAGCAAGCCTATGGTAGTGTAGTTTCTTATAGAAAGTTTGAACGAAACACTAACCATTAAACACTTGAGAGAAATGAGTGAAAACCATGAGGAAAAATCATTTTGCATCTTTACTTATCTTTGAGTGATGGTGTCAATTGTTGAGTTTGCTTATGTACATCAATGAAAAAGTAGTCATGATATATGTCTTAATTTGATATTTGAGTTGACATGAATTTGAGGGATTGTATGCTTTGATCTTTGTGAAGATAAAATGAAAGAATTGAGTGGTTATATTTATTTTGCTTGAGGACAAGCAAAGATTCAAGTACGGGGATGTTGTTAGGTGTGCATTAGTCTATGTTTTTCTATGTAATTGGCATGTGTTTTCTTATATACTTATTGATTTTTGTTTTAGTTTAGGATTCATTTTGTATAGTTTTGTTTAATTTGATTTCCATTGTTGATCTTTTGTGTTTGATGTTAATTTAGGGTAAGAATTGAATATTTGTTGTGTAGGAAAGAAGATGGAGAAACTTGGAGATTGAGTTAGAAATCAAGAGGAGAAAAAAAAAGGACTGCATCTATGACCAATCCCCATGATCGTGGGAATCATGACAATTCCCACGATCGGGGGAATCATAATCCGAGACAATATACGGAGCTTCATTTTACTTAGGATTTTTGGACTATTTAAGCATCATTAAGCCTCCATCTTGGAAAAAGACGAAACCCTTCTATAGAAAGACCATCTTTGGAGTGAAGAACATATGTTTGGAGCCTTGGGGAAGGATTGAAATCA
>JANQAP020000572.1:828376-853637 GCA_026874005.2 Erythroxylum coriaceum
AATTAAAACACAAACTCCACTCATCGTCATCAATCCAATTAATAATTTTAATTTTCTTATATGTCCAATTCAAAATGTCAAAACCAAACAAAGAATATATGAAATATATTCTAACAATAACTATTTCAGCCTATACTGTTTTTGAATAATTTAAATAATTTGAATCGAGCCTGCACCAATCATTTTTCCTAAAACCAAGGTTTATATTCCCTTTTGATCCCAAAACAACTGTATGTATCAACCATGCGAATGCCAAATAGACTGTTGAAATCCAGTAGTAAGTGAGGGACCAATGATTAGTAGTTTGGCTAAATTTTTATTAAAATTGTAAACCAATCCTTTATATAATGGTTTTTTTTTAATTTAAACCAAATCAAATTAGGAAAACATTTAAATCAAGCCAATCAATGCAAATAAATTGACTTGGTTTGAATAGTTAGAATAGGTCAATTTTAGATTTTTCATATATATAAAAAATAAAAATATTTTTAGTTTTTAGTGAAATAATATTTTAATGGATGAGAATATTATATCTGAAGAATTTTAATCATATTTCCACTGGAATAAATCCTGCTGATAAAAATTACAATATCAGGAAACAAATAATTTAATTTCTAACATCTTTGAAGTAAGAATTAGTTAAATATCAAAATTAAGAAAATAGGAATCCTATACTTAGATTTTTTTTCATTTGTATTAAATAGAAATAATTGATATGAGAAAATAGATAACTAACGTGAATTATTTGAAGATGTTATTTTCTTGAATAATAATATCATTACTATTTAATATGTTATCAAAAATGACTTATTTAAAAAATAAAATTAAAAAATGTAGATTTAAGAATAATGGTTTTGTTTTGGGTTAGATCAAATTCTTTAAAATTTTAAAATTCAAAGTATTTTTTGTCTTTTAAAATAATTGATTTTGAAATTTTTTAACGATTTAAATTGGATTTAGTCGTTGCAATTATTTATGGTCGTTCCCATCTTAAACTTTGTCTAAGGAAGGTTAAACATCCCACCGACAGTATCACCGTGATCGACACGTGCATGACCTGCCCCAACTTTATTGTAAATTACCAAGTTTTGTAGATTGTCGAGGTCTAGAAAAAACTTCAAAAGAATCTACCCGGAAAAGTTAAAAAGACGTCGTTGTTAGTAAACCAATCCATGCGAGAGGGGCTAGATCATCTCTTCCACTTTTTTTGTTATAACCCTAATCCTGCCTTCAACTATATTGAGAGGCAGAAATATGATTAGAATACACAAAATTTCAGTGCTGTAAGAGAACTCGTTGGGTAGACAAAAACAAGTTTGGAATAAAAAAAAAAGTGAAGCAAAAGATTTCAGGGCTGCAAGCGACCCGCCAGATATTTGTTTCATTAAAACTTAAATTCAATAATTAAACGTCACCTTCACATGGCCGTAGACGAGGGCCAATTTTAATGTCCAGGGGTCCCAAAGCTGTCATCTGTAGCTTGTTGAAATTGGTTGAACATTTTATATTGATGAAGGTCATGATGGATTTGTACAAGCGGTAGGGACAATTCACTAATCAAACACAAGCCCCTAAAGCAGATGGTCAATCAAGTAATATTCGTGAACCTCTTCACAGGACACTGTAACTTAGTACTTGAGATTCATTTTGATTACCCTCCTAATGATAATATAAACCTAGCGCTTAGGATTAATTGTGATTGCTCTCCTAATGACAATGCATCCTATGCTTTTTTATGCTCCTGGTCTTGCAATAGATAGAGATGTCATCCTAACAGTTGCTTCCAAATTAGTTGACTTACTTGTGATGTACCGAAATGGATTTACTTTTGATTGCCCAGCCATGGTTTCCGTGTACAACTTATCTTCTTCTTTTTTCAGCTTTTGCACTTTCGTCTTGACTTGATACAGCGTAAAGAGAAACGAAAGATACTACTCTTGAGAAACCTCAATATTATTACAGTACTAAATTGTTGGTGCAATAAATGTTAATAAAAATATAATTAAAGCATTTAAATTAAAAATATTTATAAAGAGGAGTTGATCTCATATCCAATACGAATGTAAACTAATTAGAAAAAATAACATTTTATTATATACAAAGTTTCAAATTAAAATTATTTTTTGATTGTGCTTAAATTTATTACCCAACCTTCACTCTTATAATTATTTTTGAATTTAAATGTTAAATACAATTCATAAATTAATTAAAATTAATAAATTATAAAATCAAAACAAATTAAAACTGGTTCAATTTTATGAAAAAGCTTAAATTATATATAAAGGATAATGTTTTCTAAATATTATTCAAACGTTCTATGAATAAGTTACAAAATAAATTATAGAGAAGTATTTATAAAGTATATAATAAATTTGCATTCAAAACATTAATATATTTATTTAATAAGTATGTGACTTCATTTGTAGAGATAATATCATAGAGAATATTATGTTGTTTACTTTACAAATGTTTAAAGGACCATCAATACATTTAGATCAAAGGGGTAAATTGGACCCTCACGTTTTTATTATAATTTAATTTAAACTTAAACATTTCAATGCATTAAAAAAGAACCCTAACATTTCAAAAACATTCGATGCAAACTACAACTAAACATTTTAATCAACCTTCCATTACAAAAAGTACATATGATAGTTTTCTTATCTTGATATTGGTCCTTGTCAGATTTATATCCTATTTGGTAAATGGAATCAAAAATAAAAAAATTCTTATTTTTACTAGACGATAACATTTGAATGTTTCTCGAATGTTGTCATTTGGCTTAGACGTATATGACTTAAGGTAGATGACAACATTTAGGAAAAATCCAAACATTGTTGTCTGGTTTTGGGTTTGGTTACACAACAACGCCTTCTTCTTCCTTCTCTGTTTATCAAATCAAGTTAAATCCCTAATCCCTCTTTTTAAGCTTCTTCATAGTCCCTTCTTCTCTATTGCTCTGGCAGTCATCGAATGCTTCTAGATTGTTCTTCTATGCTCCTCTAGCTTTCCTCGATTCTTGTCTTCTCTCTTCTTAGGTATGGTGTGGCTTCTCCTTTTCTTAGGTGCATTATGGCTTATCTTCTGATGAAGTGTGGTATGACTTCTCTCTGTTAAAGTATATGTTAAATCATAAGTTAATTTTTAAATTGGATTTGATATCTATTATTATGGGTAAAGATGAAGGAGGCATTATGGACACTTTTATCTATTTTGGTGGACTTATAGGTAAAATGTGGTCCTGGCATATTACTCTTATTTGTTGGTAGTTTGAATGTAAAAATTTTTTTCCATGTGTGATAAGCATATTACAGAATAATATGTGACCAACACATGATATTGCATTTTATTTCTATATTTTCATGATCTTGCATGCTATTGCATAAGATTTTATGGCTAGTTTTATAAAAATTTATGAAATATGATACAAAATGAATGAAAACTATTTATATGTTTTTTGAATTTTTATCATTATGATACGAAATGCCTGATAACACAAAGGTATAATTTTACATTTTTCTCACTACTCTTAATCAATATATGGTATGTTCTTATGTGTTTTGAAATGCTTTGGTCAAAATTTTGGATAAGATTTAGTTTCCTAGATTATATATATGTTATGTCTATCAAATTTCGGTTAGCCTCTGTACAAACAGTCTCACAAAGATTATATATATGTTAAAGTGTTTAAATAAGGGTTGTTTATTTTTCCTACATTAAGTTAGGTACATTGGAAAATAAAGAAGAGGTTTTTCACTTGCATACAACAAGTATTCTTGAGCAAACAATGTTAGTCTTCCCTTTCTATAACTAAGCTTATGGTAGAAAAATCTATATTCTTTTCCTTTAAACTGTCTTGTAGACATGTTCTTAAATCACCTAAGTACTAATAGTCTTATATATGGTTTTGTATATGTATATTTTCTTAAATATATATATATATATTATTATTCACTTGCCATTTATAGGCTATAATGACTTAATATGGAAGCTTGAAGTTATATATAGCGAATATTTTAAGAAAGATTCTAAGTTAAGTTATAAGAGTGGATCGTCAAGTTATTTTGATAAAGTTGATATTGATTTTGTTAGTTATAGACAAATTTATGAGATGTGGAAAGAATTTGGATCCTTACATTTTGACAAGGCTTATTTTAAAGTTTCATATTTTAGATTTAATGAGTCTTAATCACACTAAGTTAATGTACCTTTTAAAAATACATGGGACAATTGAGGTTTATGATGCACACAAGCTTAACGTTTCGATTATGACTCTAGAAGTTTTGATTATAGCAGGTAATGATGGGGATTTGTGCTTTGATGGACATTTTGTACATGATGACGAAGTTGAGATAGATTCCTTTAAAGAAGAGTAGTAATGATAGGGATATGGCATTTTTTAGAATGAAGTTAAAGATGTAATAAAGTTCAAGTTGAAGATGATAATGAAGTTGAAGCTGAAGTTAAAGAAGCAGATAATACATTTGATGTTTTTAATTCTAAATAGCCTCCAACCAATCGAGATTGATTCTAGTGGCTATAGAAGTTTCATTGAAAGTGATACGTACCCTAAAGAGCTAATTAGAAGACCTAGCATAAGTTTTAGATATGAACTAGGTGGTGGTATGTCACATTGGATATTGGGTATAAAATTTTACAATAATAAAGAGTTCAAAGATGTTATTGTTAATTATTCAATAGCAACATGGTTTAATGTTAAATGGAAAAAGTGAGTTTAAACAAACTAGAGTTGGATGTATTAAAGGATTTAAGTAAAAAACTATATACAACCTATGATATTAATAAAAAAATGTTTCAAAATCAAGACATATGACATATTTCACACAAAAAGAGCGACTAAAATGATATCAATAAAGTTTTTAATAGACATTTTCAGGATAGAATTGTAGTGAAGCTTAGTATAAACATTATAAAGATGAATGAAGAACGCAAGGAAAAGTTGAACATATTTGTGGAATCTATATGTAATGCTACAAAGAGGAAGTTAAGGAAGGAGAGAGAATTAGACTATGTGAATATTCCAAGCTGCAAGGTTATATCAAAAAGTTGAAACATAGAAATTATGGTTCAATAGTGGAACTATATGTCAAGGAATTAAAAATCTTTTGGCTGCAATTCGAAAGGTTATACATTTGTTTTACAACTATAAAAAAAGGATTGAGACACTTGAGGTCCATATATATGATGGATAGTTACTTCTGGAAGACTGAATTTCAATGGTAAATAATCAATGTAATTAGAAGGGATTGAGATGGAGGCTTGTATCCTATAATATAGGCAATTATTGAAGTTGATAAATATTGATTTATATAGTTGGTTCATTTCACTCTTATCAACTGAATTGGAGTTAGAAAATGGAGATGGAATCTCAATAATATCTAACATGCTAAAGATACATAAATCTAGACATGTTTTTTTACTTATATTATTTGTTATATAATATATTATTATATTAC
The DNA here is from genome assembly GCA_026874005.2 of Erythroxylum coriaceum. NCBI lineage: Eukaryota > Viridiplantae > Streptophyta > Magnoliopsida > Malpighiales > Erythroxylaceae > Erythroxylum > Erythroxylum coriaceum. The sequence goes on from JANQAP020000572.1 coordinate 833,854, forward strand.
GTCATTTGACTTTTATTTTATGACTTGTGCATCTAGGGATTAATAAGAGCTATTGAGGAGACATTTCTAATTGTATGTCACAAAATGTATATTAGACATATTTCCTATAATTGTTGTGGACAATGGAGTGTAAAGACTTGAAAAAGAAATTTTAAGCATATACATGGTCTACCTACATCGAAGATGAGCAACTGAAAAAATTAAACAAATTTAGATATGTTGTGCTTTTGCATTGTTTGAATATCCACATGAGAGTTGGATTAGGTCATACCAATCGTTTGAGTCAAAATTTACAATCATTAATAATAATATAAGTGAGACTTTGAACAAATGGATCCTACTAGTAAGAGAAAGACCAATGATTTGTATGCTAGAAACTATAAGGACAATGGTGATAAAGAGACATGCTAAAAGGAGGTATAATCATGCGTATGAAAGTTAGACATTGCATCTACAATTAGGAAGAAGCTCAAAAAAAAAACAAGGAGCCAATGCAATAGAGGATTGTCTAAAATGGTGATAAAGTATATGAGGTCGATAAAGGGGGTGGAAAACATATTATGAAATTATGAAAAAACAATTATTGCAGCTACAGAGCGTGAGACTTATATGGTTACCCATATAAATATACTATTAGTTTTATCAATAACTCCAAAAAAAAATCAAAGGCAGTTTTTAATGACTTGTCTACTATAAGAAGAGCAACCTTTTTAAGAGTGTATAATCAAGTCTTACAACCTATTAGGGAAGTGATATTTTACCCATTTAATTATTATGAGTAAATACATCCACCATCCAAAAGGGTGATGCTAAGAAGTCCAAAAAATGCAAGAAGGATAGACAAAAATAAACTAGCAAATGCAAGCAAGGTGTCGTAGAAAGGTCAACTATAAAAATGTAAGAAATGTGGTGCTTCTGGAAATAACAATATAAAGTTTAATGTAACAAGACCTAATGATCAACCTATCAATGTAAGTAACTACTTTATTATCTTTTAAAAGTGTTATTCAATCATCAATGTTAACATTATGCATATTTTTTTAGGTTAAAACAACTTTAACTGAAAGGCCAATAGCTAGAGAATTGTCATAAGCAACTTAAAAATGGAAACATAATGATTTTGTATCCTACAAATTAATGATTATATGAAATATCCTACTTATAAATTATATATAATAAACTTACATTTAAAGTAGCATATCAGGAATTAAAAAATGTCATCCTAGTCAACAAAGCATCAATGTGAGTTTAATATAAATAAGTAGACACTTATACTCGTAATAAAGTCATATTCATATTGATTAATAGGTTAGTCAATATTAAACTCATATGCATATTGGTTCACGAGTTACTAGCTCTACAAACACTAGTAAAAGGAAATATGTATCGGTTGATCCAAGATCTTTCAAATTATCATTTGAACTAAGATGTCTTAGATTCAAGGGTAAATCTAGCATCACTTCAAGACTGTTATAAGCTACCACATCTAAAAAGAGAGCAAAAATTAGGAATAGCAACTAAAAAGTTAACAAACCAAATAGTTGATGTATTTTTGTAATTAGTGTATCATTATACTTTGTACTATCACAATTAATTTGGTGTATTTTGTAACTATATCCCCTACAACAAGGTAACCCTTTGGCTACGTTTTTTTTTTGCGACAATTTTCAAATCATAGCTAAAAATAAGCTTTTGACATCTTCAAAGACTCACCCTTTGGCGAGATTTTCTAAAATCATCACTAAATTGCAAGTCATTAGTGACGATTCAAATGCATTGTCGCCAAATGGTAAGCCTTTGGTGACTCTATTTTGAAATCATCGCAAAAAACTTATCCTTTGATGACAGTTTAGTAATATCATCACAAAAGGGTAAGCTTTGGATGACGATATTATAATCGTCACAAAATGCATGACCTTTGACGACGACTTTTGAAATCATTGCCAAATGCTTAAATAACAAAATAACTGTTATAATTATGAATTCACTAACTTTAACTTAATCATTTTGTGATTGAACATCATATTGATAAAAATCAAATTTAATATTATTGACAATGATTCTAAGTCTAGAAATAAATTTAGCTAACAACAATGACAAATCATTTCCATAATTTATAAAACTATGAACTCAAAATTAATTAATATTACATAGATTATATTTATAATTTTTCTCTTTTAAATTATATGATTAGACAATTTTATATGGTGTCAAATAATTTTAACATAAATTTTGTAGTATAATGATATATGATTCTTACAGAAAAACAATAAATGATGATATATGGTAAGTAATATAATATAATGATATATGGTAAATAATACAAGATTTTAATTACAACTTTAAGAATTCTTATAAACAAAACAATAAATAAAGAGAAAAATAATGAATTTTATGACTATTCCATCAAAAAGAAAAAGAAATAATTATTTTTCTAGATTTCAAATGACACGAGACTCAGTAGATAAGGTAAAGAAGTTCCCTATGTCTGGATTCCCAAGAAGGCTACTAACAGGTTCGAAGGCATCAACTGCAACAAACAAATGACCTCAAGATGATTTAATAGAGAATAATGTAACTTTGATTTTGATCAAGATGGTGGCTTATTAGTTTTATCCCAAAAAATAAGGTCACTTGGTGTAGGAAAATATATGGAGTTAACTAAAGACAAACTCAAAATTGGTTGTTGGTATATTTTGAACAATTGTGAGGAAGTCAATATATATATAGAGTATATATATTACTTCTCCTTCATTCTTTCATTTTTAAATATAGCATTCAACCTATCTTTTTTTATATCTATTTACTTTTTTAAACAGAGAGCACAAAGATAAGATTAGAAGTAAAGGAATTATTAATATTGAAGGAAGACCTTTAGTGATGATTTTAGTACCTTTAACGATGAATTTTTTATAGCCAAAGGTCAACTTTATTGTAGTGATCTTATATTTACTACTTACCTTTGTTGTAGTGATCTTATATTTGCTACTTAAATTGAATGAATAAGTTTATTTTGCAAATTAACTTAATAGGTAGGTTTATTTTGTAAACTAACTTAATGAACATGTTTATTTTGTATTATGACAATTGAGATCTATCTAGAGTTCATGCATTATATTTTATGCGTTTTGTAACTATATCTTATATTTGTAAATCAACTTAATGAACTTGTTTATTTTGCTAAATCAACATAATTATAGAAAATAATAAATAATTTTTCATTCAATAATAAAAAGCATAGGTACATTCATACTAGTCAAACTAAAATTTTACAACCACATAGAAGATAAATAATGAAAGAAAAAATGAAATAAATCCTACAATTGTGTTGAATAACATCAACCTTAACTCTTTCTTTCTCTTAAATAAGTATCTCAATGTCTTGCTTCATAATTTTTTATTTTCATCATGTTCCTTTGTTTTATACAAACTTCTCTTTCTTTCAGCCTCATTCTTTAGGGTGGATATATCTTTTTTTAACGTTTAAATTACATACGCAACTTCTCAAGAAATTGATTATCATTCACAATTACTATTACAGTAATTGAGGCATCCCAAAAATCGTATGTCTAGATTATTATTACTCTATGATGTCTTTAAAAAAGCATCCAATCCACAGAAGCAAACCACTTTATTAACATTATTATAATTAGGTTGCCAGATATAGAGATTCCATCTGTGAAATTATAAAAAATGTTCCATAGTTATTTTGTTTTAGCAATAAATGATTATTTCAAAGATAACAATGGAAATGACCATTTCAAGAACACGCACAAAGGTTGTAGCAAACATATATGTTCTCAAGAGATATAAGCATGCAATGTAATTATGTAATGCAAAATGTTACGTAACGCCTAGAGTTACTCATCTTTCCTTAGAAGGAATAATACTTCATTACATCTTCTTAGAGCTTGATTGTCCTTAGTCAGTTAGCCACAACTCTAGAATTTATGTTACTTCTTCCAACGGAGAACTTAGTGGAGAAGGTAAGTACATATTTTCTCTCATTGTTGGCTTATTTATTCTTTTGGTGATTCATAATTCCACTCATCCATTATTAGGTTAATGGGCTTATTATGCTTGTTACTCTTATTTTTATTGTCTTATATACTTAATGGCACTAATTATGTCATATGAAATCAAACCATTGATAGTAAACACATAAAAGAGCTAATAAAAGGAATAAAATATCAATGAAGTTAAATATATTAAGATACTCATATTGGTATAAGGCATGTTAATGAGCATGGGTATAAAGTCAAACATATTGTTATAGGCATGTTAACGAGCATGGGCATAAAGTCAGACTTTAATTATCAATGATATTTGTATAGCTAAAGATTACCTTTTAAGATTGAAAGAAAGCAAAACAAAATGTAGCTATGGAAGATATAACTACAAGCGTTGCATGGCAATATATATTAAACAACAACATTAGTACCTTTCTCACATGCCAAAACGACTTCCTTACCAACTTATTTTTCTATTAATAATTGAACATATATCATGCTATGGTTGGCAGCAACATAGAAATTCTTTATCTTCTAATAATTAAAAATAATAATTGTGATGGAAATGAAAAGGATACTCCTTCTTTCTACCTTTCAATAAAAATTTATTAATTTTGGGCAAAAGTGTTAATGATCATAAGCATTAAGATTGGGCATGATGTCAAGCTTTAATTATATCAATGACGTTCACATAATTCTCCAAAATTTAGGTTAATAAGCAAGGAAGTTAAGCTTCTATCTTTGTATAAAATCAGGCCCTAATCAATAACTTGTGCCCATGCTTTCTCTATGATTAAAATAAATAATACTGTAGACTTCAACAAAAGTAGATTTCGAAAGAAGCAAAGGGATTACGTGGAGTTTACCTTCATTAGAGGAGAAAAAAGTCATACATCGCAAAATGCCAAAGGAAAGGAGAAGAATAAACCAGAAGCTTTCAATGACTACCAGAGTAATATATAGAGACGAAGGGATTATGAAGAAGGAATAAAAGAAAGATTAGAGATTTGATTTGATAAACAAAAAAGAAGAAGAAGGTGCCCTTTGGTAATTAGACTCATGACTAGACGACAACATTTGAGTTTTTCCCTTGCACTTACATTATCGTCTAGATTGAGCCATATATATGTTCAAGTCACCAAGCTAGATGACAACATTGCCGTCCGATGAAGATAAGAATTTTTTTTTTATATATGTTTTAGGCTCACTTTGCATATGATATAAACATCTGGTATAGGTCTACATACGAATAATGAAAAATGTCAAATAAATTTTTATAACAGAGGCCTAACGAAAATATTTAATTGTAGTTGTTTTTGAATGTTTTTTAAATTTATGATCTTTTTGAAAATTTTGAAAATTTTAAATTTAAATTGAATTATGTTGAAAACGTTAGAATCTAATTGGATTTTTTTTACCTTACACTTAATTATAGACATTGCACTTTCAAGATACTTGAATAAATATAATCATTTGAATCACTTTATTAGATACCAATAAAGATATGTAAATTTGAGACCTTGTTTCTTGTAAAAGTGATATATCTTGTATTCTGTTTTATTTTATTTTTTGCTGGAGGAGTAATACATATTCATAAGTTTGAGCCAACACCCCCAACCATCCCCTGGAGCCTTATATGAGACAAGCTTTCCGTGGATTATGGACCACAACTCATTTACTGACCCTTGCCATCTTGAACTACTTCTCAACTGTTTCTTTAAATTGAACGGCCGATATGTTGCCCCGCACACCCCTCAATCAGCCGTTTATCTTTATGAATCAAAACATTGGTGAAGCCCATTCTGAGAGACAACATAAACTCATCTACAAATTAATTGATGTTCTGAAATTAATGCTCCAATATTAATAGCACCATATTCCTACCTCAGTAAATGAATCGAAGCTCTGGTTGATGTTTGACGCAACATTGGGACAAAGTTTCAAGTATCAATGCTAATGTCCTAGCTCGATTCTATATATTTGTTAACCTTAAATTAATTCTGTTGGTATCCGGAGTCACGCCCATTTTTCACATATTCTATTCTTCTATAGCTCCATCTGCGGATCTTGATTTACTCAGATGGAAATCAAGCATGACGACAAATTCTTCTCCAGGATTATGTCTAAAGAAACATCCATGGCCAATGCCTCTAGCAGGGTCTATTATGCAGGTACTTCAGGTGCAGTTCCATTCTTATGGGAGACAAGGCCAGGTACTCCTAAGCACCCATCTGCGGATAGTTCTGTCCCTCCGTTAACACCACCTCCTTCTTATTATTCAACTTCCAAAGCAACTTCTACTAAAAGGGGCTTCAGGTCAAATCTTTTAAGCGCTATCTTCCCTAGGCTCACTCCAAAAAGGACTCATGTATCCCGGTCATCTTCATTGTCTTCTACTGCATTTTCGTCTTCGTCGTTATCCTCATGGTCCTCGGTTTATTCATCCCCGTCGAGCTTCATGAACTCAAAACACCCAACGGAACGCCATAGCTCATTCTCAAGGTCTCCTGTTCATTGCAGGTTCAACGATAGTTATGATGATAAGCTTGATGCTCTATCCCCTAATTCAATATTGTGTTTTGGTGTGAAACGTAATGCGTTTCGAGGTCGCTGTCTGGTCGGAAACATGTAAGAGTGTGCTCTTGGCCAGTGTAGGGCATGGATCGAGCTAGATGTAATTCTTAACTTCGTGTTCTTATTTTGTTTCTTGGCTAATCTTGCAAGTTCGTAATGCGCATTTGCGGTTAAGCAGCTAATTCCCTACCATGATGACTGTTTCTGTATCATATAGAAGCTGGATAGTTTCTCCTTGTTTTGATGTTAATGATATTCAAATCAGCGAACGTCTTGTTCCAAGTCAACTCTTTTGTCTCCTTTTCTTTTTCTTTCTTGTATTCTCTTGCTATTAATTTTGCATCTAGATGTCAAATCTCATCATTCTCTTACTGACCCCGTCCTGCTGCAGCACCGAAACCAAATTAGATCGAGGATTCCGAATTCATTTCCAGATTATGACCACTGGGATTATAACCAATTATAACTCTAATTACTGTTATTGTACTGAGATCTCAGGCACGAAGTAGTCTAACCTTCATTGAACAGGCTAAACTTTGTTACATCATATTGTTTAGTAAGTTATTTCCTAATATTGTTAATGTTGAAAGGAAGAGAAAATTAAAGCAAGTAGAGTTGAAAACTTATCAAGTTGTAAGTTTGGTCATACTGTTTTTAGGAGTCGAAGTAGAAACCAATTCAGCCAGTTGTCCTGACAATGTTATGTTCCCCAAAAAAGAGGTAACAGGCAAAAGTTGCAAACTTTGATAGCTTCAAGTATGTAAAGATCATGTTAATAAGCTCCAGTTCAATGTATGCATGTTAAAAAAAAAAAACTTTCTTTTCGATATTCTGCATTTGGAGACAACCAAATACATATGCTACTGTCTATGGTATCATTGTGGAGTGGATGAGAGGGTTGGCGATTACTGGCCTAAGGATTGGGAAGTTAAGGAGATGAGAACTATTTAGTTATTAGACAAAGGTATCAATGTGCTTGTGCAAGACACAGTGAGACATAGCAAGGAGGCAACGTCTCTATGGGCATTAATTAACCATGTGCTAAGATTAAATGTGCTATCTTCGTCCTTGATCTGAGCTGCTTTTGTCTTTAAAGCTTGCAAGTTATGGAGAGTCCTCTATTACTTGTTCAAATCCTTCCATCGCTCACTTGGCTACTTAGTTACTCGTACACGCATTCTCTTGGTTCAAATAACAGTCGCATATTCTATTCAATTCCCCAGGAAGAAATGTCACCAATGTATTCAAGAGCAGTTAAACGAGGACACTTCTTAATTTAAGTGCATAAAATTTTTTAAAAAATGGCTTAACAAATGTAAAAAATTGATACATTACCGTACTGCAAATTTGGTTTTAATTTACAGATACCGTGGCATTACTATTATTATTTATTTATACGTAAAGACAAGAACGAGTGGAGTAATGGAAGAGCAGGCTAATGACTATGGATGTCAATGGTCTGGGTCGAACCTAGGTTGCCTTCAGCCCGGCTTAAAAACGGCGGGCTGCGGGCCGAGCCAAACACGGCCCGTCTATATTTTTTAATATAAAAAATTACAAAATGGCGTCGTTTTGAACAAAACGACGCCGTTTTGTCAAGCCAACCCGGGCGAACCATGGTAGGCTCGCGATTCGCCCATAACTCGTCAAACCCGGGTCAAAAACGGGCCGAGCCGAAATGAACACCCTACTAATAACATGAAATAAGATTCGTACAAGGAGAGAAAGGGAAGCGGATGACTAGGACCACTCTAGTCCACTACGGTTGAGAAGCATTATTCTCTGTTGTTATTAAAATGTAGGCCCAACTACACCTACACAAGACGACGGATGAACCCGAGCCTCCTGTGACCAAAGTAAGCATCCAATTGACAGAATTTCTAGACGTACGTGACAGTGACAAATTCGGAATTCCCCACTAATGTTAAGTAAGTAAAAAAGGTAAATCCTTTCCTTTCTCAAAGTATCGTTGAGTTTTTTCCCGTCAAATTTTAGTTTCAGTTATTCTATTTTAATTATATTTTATTAAATTTTATTCATCTATTTATATAAGGATTATAAAAATGTGTTGATAATTTTTAATAAAATATAATAAAAATATCATAACCAAACAAAAAAATCTGATCCAAATTTCTCAGGCTCCATATTGCTCCTAAAACCGCTGTTGGATTACACCAACCCTGACCTCCTGATCCTACAATACTCAAAAAATGTTCCATTGGCCTCATATTCAGTGCTGCCCGTACCAGAGGCATTTGGGATCATGACGGGCCTGTATTTCTGAGTCAATACGCCTGCCAGGGCCAGAAGTTTTGTACGATGCTTAAATCTTGCGACCATGCTACAGTGGTGAACAAACCCTGGAGCACCTTCCACTAAATTGATCTGTTCTCGCTTTTGGGCCGCCTAAATTCTCCCATCCTCTTCATGAAAGTTACACTTACAAATGAATTTATCATATAAATAAATAGAGAGAAGTGCATGGCTGGTTTGTGAAATGGGTCCTTCTTATTTCTCATATGTGTACCTTCTCTCAGGATGCATTATTGTATTGCTTATTTTTATGTAAAAAGCTTTCCATAAGCCTGCAGTAGACCTTGTTTGTGGGAACAAAATGGATAATAAAATCGTAAGTTTTGGTTGTCCGTACTAGTCAAAAAAAATGCCAATAATAAAGAAAAACAAGGAAGAGAAAGCAAAGATTACATTGCGTACACGGACACCTGCTGCCTGAAAAGAACCTAGACTGGATACAGATTTAGATGTTCAAAATTTGACCCATCGGCTCACTGCAGGATCAATGGTGGTTTTTAAATAGAGACGAGTCATGCTCGGTTAAATGATAGCTACGTTTAAGCCCCAAGAAGATGTACGAGCAAGTGCTTTTGTGGACGGCTAGATGTGGTTAAGGCATGAATTTTGACCTCGGAGATGAGAAACGAATGTTTGTTTGGTTTAACAAGTCTTCAAGGGTTTTGGATGAAGACCATGCCAATTCTGTTTTGCATGTTTTGGTTAGGGTTCTTGAGATCTAATTTAAGCCCCTGACCGCACGAACAGTCTTAGATGTGTATCATGTGATGAGGGTAAGCTAGCGGAAATAAGGATGATAGAAGTTAGGCTGGCAAAGAGAGAACCACGGACCGACTTGTTAGCCTTAAATTACGGGTCAAACAAGAAATGGAGTGTGCCGTATTAATTCCTTAAAGTCCAAGCAAAATCCACCATAACCAACTTTCCTTTCACTCCCTTCCCTTTCCCACCCACTTTGATATTACACTCCTCAAAATCACTCGCCAACCAACCTCATCTTGGCATTCCCTCCAAGTACAAAGATCTTCAGCATTTTTGGCAATTGCTAGCTTTCCATACAATTGCCTTCTTATATCATAGAAATGTCTTCTACAGATCTTCAATGCATGACTAATACAGACAACATAACTTTCCTACCGTCGCACACAACTTCTTCTCAACCTTTCAGCTCATTGATATGTTAGTGTTAGAAATAGTCCATTATTTAATTAGTACTTAATCTTTGAGAGTAATGCAGCATCGACCATCATTTGACTTTTTTGATCAGGTCCAAGCAAATTCTTTAATCCTAATCATATACATATTCATATGACTAAAAGGTTTAATAGGTATACTAGTTGAAAATAACAACTTATTGGAGAACTTTAGTCATTTATATGAACATGGTCATGTCTATTTTTCACACGATTAACTAGAATCTGAATAACTGTGTTCAAATCAAAGACAAAGTGAGTTTGAAATTAGTTAAAATGAAAAGAAAAGTAGGAAGCATATATACTTAAAAGTTTTAATGATTTCAGATCGTGAAAATGTAGGTGAGATGTCTTCAATACCAGCACATGTATCCATCTCTAAATCACCCACGCACCAAGGTCACTATCTAAAAATTTGTAAAAAGATAATGAACTTGTCTTTAAGGTGTACAATCTCTTTCCATGGGTGTCATGACAACACGGCATAATTTTGGAAAAGAAGCTCTCGCAAGCAGGAACTCTCACAAATATTGGGTTAATCCTATACTTATGGACGATGATACATAAAGAATAATCTTTTTCGCCATTTAAAATAGGAAATATTAAGGAAGGCTTCACCGAAAAGAATAAAATTGAATTTAATTAGATTATTTCACATATTTAATCATCTATAATTTTATTTAAAAAATTAAAAATATCAAAGAAATTAATATGCATTTTCGTGCTGAAAAATATATCCGTTTTCAAAGAAATGATTGCTGTTTTCACACGGTGATGATAACATTAATTAAACTTCCTTTTTGGAATTAAAACCCAAATATGGTGTTTTTCATGAAGATGGGTTCTTGATATTGACAAGAAACGGACATTACCAAGCTTTGCAAAGTTCAGTTTGATCATCCTGATTTAATGTTCATTTCAATGACCTATAATTGTTTTTATAGTCAAAATGCATTAACATAAACCGCCTAGACACATGTTACCGTACCAAATTAGGTCTCTGATCGACTGATACTGTTGTGAAAAACAAGCAAAGACCACATGTGGCCATGAGAACAATAAGTGTTCAGAAAAGTCAAAAACATTTAAGGATTCACGCTTGAGCTAGCGATGCTAAAGCTGTCCTTTGTGGAGCATAAACAATTTCCCTTTGCCTATAACTCTACAGGATCCACAGATGCTCAGCTTATATATAATCTCCATGATCAGACCAGTTATCGTTAAAGCTAGCTTATGTACGCGTTTATTTATATCTCTAAGAAGCTATGGCATGAACTCCTATAATATCCTCAGACATCATTCGCTGGTCCACAACAATAACATCTTCAAAAGACATACAAGTTAAACGAAGGTTGTAAAGACTAGTTACTTTCTTATTTGATTCTCTACTATATATCCTTTCTGTCTATTTCTTTAATTGGCAATTTGGCATAAATATTAACGGTCCACTTTCATCGTTTAATACCTTGCCTTTTAAGCACTATCTTGCTGCTCCTAGTTTCTTGAAATTCTCTCTTTTCCTCTCTTATATCTCTCTCCCCCGAGCAACTCTCCCTTCTTTCAAAGAGAGAGCATGCCTGAATGTCCAGAGAAAGGTATGAAGTTTAGAACTTTATTGGTTTCCGCTCTCATTCATAATGCAAGAAGTTTTTCTCTACTTTCTATGTTTAGTATAAGTGATCAATTCTAGCTGCTTTGTATATGTCATTCCATCTGGGTTAGTGGAAGCAAGATTTATAATTCTTTTCCTAGCTAGTTAACTAAGGAGTCCTTTATCTCGACAATCTGAACTTATTTCAAAACTTAATCAATCAATGCTTTTCTCCTAAGTGTTTATGATTACAGCTTCAGTTTGACTTGTTTATAGGGAGAGATTTGATGAGATAGGCAAAAAGATCAAGAGAGAAGCAGATGCCTCTTCTCAAATGGGTCGAAGACACATGTTGGGTCCTCCTGGAACCCTAAATACAATTACTCCTTGTGCTGCCTGTAAGCTCTTGAGACGAAGGTGTGCACAGGAATGCCCTTTTTCTCCATATTTCTCTCCTCATGAGCCCCAGAAATTTGCTTCTGTACACAAGGTTTTTGGAGCCAGCAACGTGTCAAAGATGCTAATGGTAAACCCTAGTTTCCTGCCCGTCTCTTATGTTTGTTGTCTTGTTATAAGTTGGTGACGGAGTTAATGATGATTAACTTTTCATTGAAAGTCACTGCTCTTGATGTCCAAGGTATATGATATATGAGCGGTGAATGTTTCAGGAGGTACCGGAGAGTCAAAGAGCTGATGCAGCTAATAGCCTTGTTTACGAGGCCAATGTAAGGCTGAGAGATCCAGTTTATGGGTGCATGGGTGCAATTTCAGCTTTGCAACAGCAAATTCAAACTTTACAAGCTGAGCTGAATGCAATGAGGTCTGAAATTCTGAAATTCAAATATAGGGAAGCAAGCTTGATTCCTTCTACTAATGTAACTTTGCTTTCTTCTGGTGCTGTTACGGTTGCTGCACCATCACCTGTCCCAAATCAGCAGCCGCCGCCACCCCCTCTTCCTTGTACTAGTTCTTCTTCTTCTTCTTCCATATATACCCAACCAATCAGTGCAGCCGACTATAGCACCATTTCTACTGAAAATGTCTCCTTCTTTGGTTGACGAAACTACTCGACTAAGTAGAAAACATTTATTTCTATAATGTGAATCATGTTGAACAATAAGGTGAGGAAGGGAAAGAACAGATATTTTGATTGCTTGGAGTGGTATAATTAGTAACAAGTTATTCTTCAATTACTTGATTGAACTCCACACGTCATTAGATACTACTGTTGGTTGATAAGTTTCTTTCGGCTCCATTTTATATGGATTCCTTTCTTTTTCACTCCCTATTAGCATTGTCTTCTTATATAAAGAACTATACCGAGCAATTCGGTAAGAATATCTCAGTTGCATCTTCCATGCTTGCACCATCAAGAAATTTTGTCATATGTTGTGTATATGACACTGTGTCATTCTATACTTCGTTTAAGTTCCATAGTACAAAATTAATTATAGGTATAAGGTCCAAGAATGACCAGTTTACTGATCCCTTAATCTCTTTCTAAGTGTGTTGGGAAATTAATAAATATGCATTGCACATATGCTAGCTGGGATGACTGCCGACAATTTCCATACACATGTGAGTCTGTGCCACCTGAAGAATCTGAATGTTGCTTAGAGTGGGGGAGACAAAAGGTAGGGTTGTGATCATCCCAAACAACAGGTTAGAAACTTAGATTATGATCGGATAGAGCACGTAATAGGAGCCAGATTTACATGTGTTACACATATTTCTTTTGAGGAGAATTACTTCGCCTATACTATTTTGTACTTTTGTTTCATGCCTTTTTCTTTTTGAAAAATTCCAATCTGTCATGCTAATAGATCAGTTCTTATATTTTTTTATAGTCCAAGGCTGCGAATTATTTTCTTCACGCATATACCTTGTCTTCATATTGGTCAAATTATACTCTTTTTGGTACATTAACTTGTATATGGTTCGTTATTGTCATTAGACTTTTCCATTCAGAAGTTATGTCTGTACTTGCTGGGGCTTTCCTAGAAGGATTAAAGGAGAAGTGGCCTAAATGAGAGAATTGCGTTTGTTGACGATGCATCTTTAAAAGAGGAAGTACTTAGAAAGATTGCTTTTCACATTGGATGTCTTCAATGAAATGGAGAGAGTTTAGTCCTTATTAAGAAAGCCTAGAACAAGAGAAGTTTTCTTAAGAAAATTAAAGAAGTTTAATAATATACATAGCTTAATCTAGCACGCAATCAACTTTAAATTGTATGATAATTACAGTTTTGTTTTTATTTCTTTGTTTGATATACAGCAGAAAACATAAACTTTTCCTTATATTATTTTCAGAACATCTGGTTTGGGGACTAATTCAAGTTTACTGGAGATTAAGTCAGGAAATTTTTTTAGCTAGTCAAATGTTCTTTTGGTATATCTAGTTTTTATTCTATGAAGTTTAGTTTGATAAAACTCCAAGTTGCATACTGAAAGTAGTAAGTCATTGTTCTGATATAATTATTACACATTTGGTTCAATTTACAAAATATTAATGTGTAATGTACTCGTAGTTGTTGGACGGTCTATGGTCTAGCCAACAACATTATCTTTCCAGCAAGACCATTCGGTTACCTTGGCGTGTGGACTTCAACCTGCTTGTAAAAGGCTAATACAGTAACCTGAATTATTTAGACAAGCAAGCAAAGGTAGCTAGCTACCTGGAATTTCACTCATTTCATCACTATCTTCCTTTTCGTATTTCATTTATTTTTTAGACAGACAGCTTTCTGTACATTTTGAGATGGAGTACGTGTGTGCATTACATATATAAATCAGTCACACTCATCGTAGTCACTACATTCTCCCAAGATGTGATGAATCTGGTATAATGTCAAGGTTGCTTGTTATGGTGGCATCTTATCTTGTCCTTATACAACTCATCTTGATTCTTCTATGATAAAATTAACTAAAGCAAAATTAATCAATTAAGTATACCTGATTTCTTTAGTGCTTCAGCCAAAATCAGCAAGTCTTTTCTCCTTGGCCTTTTCTTACTTTTGGACAGCCTTTTCCAGGATTAGAACTTCTACATAAGTACACGTTCGGCTACGTAATTAACGGAAGCAGTGCGAGATATAGCTTGTTTACACTCAACCTTTGCGACATACAGGTTGAGGTATCATTACAGGTTTAAAATGTTCAGAATTGATATATCCAATAGGCACGGCCTAGTTCTTACAGGTTTAAAATGTTCAGAATTGATATATCCAACAGGCACGGCCTAGTTCTCCCTAGGATTACTTCTCAACATTTCCATGAAATATAATAACACAAGCTAGATGGAACATTTGGTAGAACATTAGTGAATCTAAAAACTGTAGGATAACACTTGATGGCAAATTAATTATTACTAAGTGCAATATTTATAATTATATATTGCACTTAGGTATCTCAACTCTCTTCCCCTTCGATCTCCTTCTTTCTTACTATATATGTTTTTTTTTCTAATCAAAGGTAGGCACATGCTCATTCTCAATTCTCGATAAAAAACAGAGAAAACTTGATTACTTGACATGCTAGCTGTGTGCCCGCAGGAATCTTTCGTACAATCGGAGGGCAACACTCTGTGCACTGTTACATGTTACATATCTTTTACTTATTAGAATAGACCCCCCTTGGCAGCAACTAAGATCAGCCAGCTGGCTAGGGAATGATGTTTGAGACTTCCTGGATGACCTTTCTACAAAGCTCAGATCACCTAAGAAAATCGAAAATAAAAAATATGTTTTCTGCCTGCTTTCTATTATGTGTAGTTGATGACTTCATGATCAAGAATTGAGCTTTAACTCTGTCAGATAGAGTTAAATACTATATTGGATCCATAATTAAATTTTCGTTTGATTCTCGTCAGACTCTGATGATCACATAAAATATGAAGCCTTTGAGATTCCTTAGTGAGTCTAGCTGACGAACAACAAATTCCTTTCTAACCAGATAGAGTTAAATAACCTTTTTAGCATTATATAATTATTCAAATTCCTTACTGAAGCCTTTGATAGGTTCCTTAATGACCCTACTTTGCGAACAATAAATTCCTTTCTCATGACGTACAGTTAAGTAAACTTTTCGACCATTGATAAATATTCAAAATATTCAAGTATTCCTTTCAGAAATGTAACGTGAAATTGGCCCCCGTTTTGGGCACAGCTGGTACGGTTTACATTTGAGGCTATGTTTAGCTATGCAGCGTGGTAAGAATAAGTATTTATTTACTTTATTTTTAAACGTAGTTATATGTTTAAATTTGTAGGTAAATAATCAGAGATTGGAGAAAAGTACGGTGTTACTGCATAAATCGATAAGTAGAAAAATGGTTGCGGTAAGAAAGTACTTATACGGTAGAAATTTTA
Organism: Erythroxylum coriaceum; assembly: GCA_026874005.2. Classification (NCBI taxonomy): domain Eukaryota; kingdom Viridiplantae; phylum Streptophyta; class Magnoliopsida; order Malpighiales; family Erythroxylaceae; genus Erythroxylum; species Erythroxylum coriaceum. The sequence continues at coordinate 849,902 of JANQAP020000572.1, forward strand.
TTTTCTATTTATAACCTTCTGATAATTATTATTTTCTATTATACTCTCAACTAATATTTTCTTATTTATAATTTGAATTTATGTGACTAATAATATATTTTTATGAAATATTTTATTTACTAAATTTATTTTATTTATATTTTCTTATTTTAATTTAATATTTTATTATTTATATTTTTAAATTTATATGAATAATAATATATATTTTATGAAATATTTTATTTACTAAATTTATTTTATTTATATTTTTCTTATTTTTAAATTTATATGACTAATAATATATTTTTAATTATTTATACAACAATTAATAGTTTACTAAATCAATAGGTTTTTTAGTCATTTTATCTCTTTTCAGCAATCGCAACTGCACTTGTCAAATACCTATTTTTACGTTTCAATAGTTACCAAAATAGCAATCCTAAACACATAAGTATTTATTGAGAATAAGTACTTATCATTTCAGCAAGTTATCAACCGCCAATGTTCCCCCAAATCAAACTTGAGTGAGATCACCTTATAGAGAAACATTGATGAACACTGATTTAGTCTGTATATATATATGAAGTGCAATTATCACTGAGTACTGATGACGCTCTCTCTTATTGGACTTTTTCCTAAAATTGATCCTTCACTGATCTTTGTGCGAAACTTACTCCTTAACTTTTGCGAGAAAATGGAGATTTTCTCAGGTGTAAGAACTTTAATGCTTAAATTAGTTACATGTTTTAAAAAATTATTTGATATGTGTTAAAAAATGCTTCTCTTTCTTTAAAATTGTTTCTTTTATATAGTGAATGTGATAAATATGGAAAACTAGAAAGTTCACACAAAAAATGACTTCTTTTAAAAGTTCAATGAATTTAATTTTCTTTCAAAAGAGTAGTTACAATATTACTCCAAGCTATTGTGTTTGACTTGCTTTGAGTTATCTACCAAGGAAAACCATTGCATAACCATAATATAACCAATTCGAGTCCTTTAGTTAATGGACTAAATAACCCTTTACAAGTCCAATACTTGACATAAGTCCCCAGCTGATTTAATTGTTGACATCTTCATAATGTCTTCCCCTGTTAATTATGGATAAGTGTCATCATATTGAGCCTCCAGCTATGAGCTTGCTCCCGTTAGCTTGTCAAATGTGAAGTTTAGGCGTGGATCTGCTCTCTTACAATGTTTATGTAGAAATGGGTGAAGACATGATCTATGATGGGTTAGTTTAGCTAAGACCATTGCCCGATATAGTGTGTTTATTAGAAAATCAGGATGAAATCTAATCTCAACCGCAGCAAAATAATTATGACAGATTTTCATATTTTGATTTCCTAAAATTCAAGATCACTTTAATTCTATAAAATGATTAACAATTAAATCATAAAGCACGAATCTTAATTTGTACCTTATTTCGAAATTGATCATATTCTTGTTGTATCCCACGAATTGTTTTCGAAACTGATCTATCTCAACCACTGTAGCTGCACAAGTGTTCAACCTCTATCAATATTCATATAACAGGTTGAGAGAACTCTATAGCTCTTACAAAAAGGGTTAATTAAGAAGTGTTAGCTTAATTAGAACTTAAGTTTATTTATAACAAGTTTTGGATGTTTTAGTAATTTAATTGAAATTAAATTCTAATTTCAATTAAATTCTAATTACAATTACAAATAATTCTAATTAAATACTAATTATGCCCAAATAAAATCTAATATCTCATATTAATCTTTATTTATTAAATATCTCATATTTAATCATAACGTTTCTCAAACTTTATAATCAAGTCAAACTTGATTAAAATACCTTTGCTCTCTTCAACCCATTCTTTACGTGAGATTCATTAGGTTCTCAAATCTGTTGGCAATAATTATAAATTATAATTCTAAGATAAATTAAAACTCCTTTTAATTTATCTTTAATTCTCCAATTAAACAATTATAATCATAGATCAAGATTAGCGTTTAGTAACATTTCATGACCACCTAAATATTTAGGAATGTCAAAGTACTTTTGACTAACCTTTCCGTGCATGATTTCAATATAATTTATTCTTTTTATTAAACAATGTTTCGATTATACATAGAGTATGAAATTAATATCTACCCTGTTAGATATGCCTTGAATCTTCAACTTATTATTCAAGGGTATTTTCAATACTTTCAATATTTTGTATTGGAGTAATTTATAAACTCCATCTGTTTTAGGGTTAGGTGTGGATGAAAAATCCTAGCCGTACTCCTCTTTTAATTCTTCCTCTTTCTGATAGTGAATTTGTGATTTGTCGTTACCCATAGACGTAACAGGGTGAATCACGTAAATTTGTGTACTGTGCGATTGATTGTTTTGTTTTCCTTTCTTTTCTTTTTTCTTGCTTTATTTTTCGTAACAAACTGGTATCAGAGCTTTTAGTTTTGTCTGAATTTATTAATCAAGTGTAGAGATGTCATCATACATTATTAAGATCGATAAATTTATTAGGAAGAACAACTTCAGTCTGTGGGGCATCAAGACGCGCGTTTTATTTAAGCAACATTCAATCTAGACACTGCTTTCAAGAAAGAAGTCAAAATCAATGGACGAATCCCTTTTTGTTGAACAAGAAGGGAAGGCACACACTTAACCATTTTGCTATGTCTGGCAAATGAGATAATTTACAAAGTGGCAAACGAAGATACTGCAGTAGGTCTATGGATGAAGTTGGAAAGCCTATATATGACGAAATCCTTGACTAACAAGCTGTTACTAAAGCAACATTTGTTTGGTCATCGTATGAAGGAAGGTATGCCTCTGAAATAACATTTGGAAAAATTAAACTCTATTTTAATTTATTTTCATAATATGGATGTTAAAATAGACGATAATGATGCTGCCTAATTTTGTTAGTTTCTCTGCCTCCGTCATATAAAAATTTTGTGAATTCTTTTGTTGTTGTAAAAGATACTATCACTTTAGAAGAAGTCAACTCCAGTCTTCATAAGGCATCTAGAAATATTGGAGAAAGTTCTGCAGTTGGATTGGTGGTTGTAAATTCTGAAAAAAAATCATGAGGGTGTCTTGAGAAGGGACAAGGAAAGTCGAAAGGCAAAGGTAGGTTTAAGCTTAAATCTCAAAATTCGATTACAATTCACAAAACATCTGTAATTAGTGTAAAGAACCAGGTCATTGGAAAAATGAATGTCTAAAGAAGAATAAAGCAAAAACTCAACATGTTGTTATTGCTCAAGATGATTTTGCGTCAAAAGAAAATATGGTTCTTTCAGTGACTGATCGATCAAATTTAAAGAATAATTGAGTTCTGGATTCAAGTTGCTCTTATCATATATGCCCACATCGAGATTGGTTCACAACCTATAAGGAAAAGGATGGTGGAAGCGTCTTAATAGGAAACCACACATCTTGCAAGGTAATAGGCATTAGTTCAATCAAGATCAGATTGCATGACAGTACAATTAGATTTGTAGATGATGCTCGACATGTGCCATAATTGAAAAAGAACTTGACTTCTTTGGGAGTTTTGGACTCAAAAGGTTTCAAGTGTAGCTGTGAATGTGGAGTACTTCGAATTACCAAAGGTGCATTGGTAGTAATGAAGGGAGTCAAATAAGGTATGTAGCACCCCCTTACCATTGGGTACGCATCGGGACTCCCGCAGGTCATTCCGATACATATCCTACGATAAGGGTGAGCTACGTGCGATCACTACATTCATTCCACATGGCATCATATGCATTAATAGAAA
>JANQAP020000572.1:861881-876894 GCA_026874005.2 Erythroxylum coriaceum
AGTGATGTAAATTATGTGAAAATATGTGAACTGTATGTGTTATGTGATTGAGTGAGCCATCGAGGATGGTCACTTATGGAGTTTGCAAAACTCACCCAAAATTTGCAATATTTTTCAGGCTCAGAAGAGTTACCCCGTTAAGTTGACGGGAGTATAGCCATTGCACCAAGTAAGAGATAGAGGTTGGAATCAGTTCGCGTCTACATTAGTATTTCTTTAATTTTTGTATCAAAATATGTATTCACAAGTATTTTGCAAAGTGTATGTAAATGATTTCATAATTTAATGGTTGTGACATTATGTTTGAAAATCTTTATGAATAAAAGTGGGCCCGATTTATTTATTGATTTTTTTGCAATATGCGTGCATTGTTTTAAAAGAAAAAGAAAATTCTGTATTGAATTTGACTAACTGACTGTTCTAACATGCCACCCTTGCGGGGTATGTTCTTGGACATCACTCAGGATATCGGGTACGTGTCTTACGAGAGTGGGGTGCTACATAGAAAATCTTCCACTTCCATAATTCATTTATTATGTCTTTTTATATTATAATTAGTATAACATTTTTGGGAATTATGGTAAGTTTGATTATAGAAGTAAAGAGTTTTGACATTCATGGTGATTTGGGAAATTTTTACTCTTATTATGGTTAAAAAACATATGGTTTCTCAATTCACACAACTTCAATACTTATTTCATCATGTATTTTAATTACTTAAGAGAGATATGGTTATCGTGTATTTTAATTACTTAAGAGAGATATGGTTGCTTCTCTTTAAACAGGATATATATGTCCTTATATGAAAGAGTAGCAATAATCATGTTTTACATTTTTGGCAAACTCTCTTTAACATGTTCCCTGTTAAAAACACATTAATACACTACACAAATTTCACTTTAACATTTTTGACAAATTATTTTTAACATGTTCCTTGGTAAAGTCTTGTTAGCTGAACACTAAATCAAAGAATTAAAAAGATTTTAGGAGGGTTTAAGTTAAGAATTATAAGTTATATGAACATATTAAATGTGTACACATTTAAATCAATCATAATAGGACTTGTCTTATACTATCTCATGTTTAAAACTTTGAGGCATTAATTTATTTATCTATGTATTGTTTTGAAATTTTAATAGTCATCAAACTACATAATTAATCATGTAATTATCTTCTTTATACTTATTTCATATGGATAAGAATAATAACATAAGGAAACACAATAGAAATTCTTAATCTAATAATTGGCAACATACTAATAAGGTGTTTGGTTCACCTATTGGAATAGATAAAGAATAGAATGGTAATTCTTTAGGAATAGAATAGATGAGGAATGAAATGAAATGGGTATTATTTAGTTTGATTTATTCCTAAGAATTTTAATGATGATGTAATGCTAATATTTGGTTTAAAAACATAAATTTAGAATGAAAAAAGAATAACTGATAAAAAGATCAAAATATCCAAGTAGTCCCCACTAACTACATCATCATCATCATCATGATGATGATGATGATGATTATTATTATTATTATTATTATTATTATTATTATTATTATTATTATTATTATTATTATTATTATTATTATTATTATGTGGGTTCCTTAAGGATATTTTTGTCCAACATATTCTTAATTTTATTCCTAACCACTTGAAATAGATAAAGATAGGGGGTGATGAGTTTACTTATTTCTCAAACTCAATGAATAAGTAAACCTTTGGATTATATATTATGTATGTTTTCTTCAACCAAACAAGGGAATAACTTATTACTAGGAATAGATCAGGAATGAAATAGTTATTCCAATCAACCAAACACCCTGTAAGTGAAAAAACATAATTTTGATTGAAGGAATTGTTTCATTGAAGACAGTAGGTGAAGATAAGAATCACTTCATTATGAGTAGATCATTTGATGAAATTGAAAAAGTTGAATGCAAGTATTTTTATTAGATATTAGTTGAGAGTTCCAAGGTGGAACATCTTATTTGAAGAGATATATGGGCTCTTACAAAAAAAATATATGATGGTATAAGGAGCTTAAACATTTCAAACCCCTAAGCTAACGAAAGGAAAGAGTTAAATTACTATAATGACTTAAGGTTTTGCGAATCTAAGCACTTGCTTGCCAAGATGATCATACAAAATGAATATTTACTCTTTATTATTGTTAGACAAAATTTCAAAATATTTGTTACCTCAACATTCAAGATACTAACTCATTTCATAAAGAAAGAAAACTTCAAGATTTATGAAGAACAAAACAATTTGATATTAAATATATTATCGAGTAATCATAAACGACTTACTATCATATTAGATATATGGATGATTGATAAGCAAAACAAGGGTTATATGATAGTGATGACACATTTAATTGCCAATGACTAGACTTTATGTAGTTGAATCTTAGAGTAATTCTTTAATTTTTTATCATTTACTCATTAATTGTTTTACATTAATATATGTTCATGTTTAAATATTAACTTTATTTATATGTCGATATAATATACAAATAAAATATTGACAATTATATTGGTTGAATGCTTAACAGATTGAAACATTAACTCCAAGCACTTAATCATAACTTTAAATAACACTATAGCATAAATGATGCTATAATAAAAAAAAAAGTGAAGACTAGGTTATGGTTTGGGAGCTTACTGATGGATAGAGAATATTCCAAATGCATTATTTGATGTCTATTGTAAATTTGATGGCAAATGAAAGGTTAGAGAAAATAAAGGAAGGGGTAGGCTAGAGGCAATCTGAAATAGCTTAACATATTGGAGTACAACACCCAAACAAGTTGAAATTTTTAAAGAAACTACATTATAACATGTTTCATATACTAAGAAGTTAGTTTTGGATTGTTTAACAAAATGAAATTCAACATTCAAAATGCTAGAATCGATAAATAAGTATGTTGATGTGTTTATTGTATTGAGATAAAGAGATTCTCAATATACTTGTTTATGGATAGAAAAGTGATGGAAGTTAACTAATGAAATTTGTATAAAGTTGGCGATGTTTCTTAATGTTACTGAGTTGTTATCTATCACAACATAACCAACTTTATATATTAACTTTAGCCATATCTGATTAGGTTACCATTGTCTGAGTAAATTTTTTTATCTCAATAAGGTGATTTATATAATGGTAGCGTAGAGAAATTAAATACTTATTGATCTATGGGTGTTAATACCATGACAGTCATTTCTATATTGGATATGGGGTATAAGATGGAGGAACTTTAATATTTTTATTAAATTTTTGTTGTGATTAGAATGAATGACATATTGACATCATTAAATGCATATGGTATGTTTATTTAATGATTATCAATTAAGAATAGAAAAAGAGTAAAATCACAGTAGTTCAATATTTTTTTCATATGTTGTTGATACATCATCATCGTTAAGCATAATTACAAGTTTGAGTTTTCCATTTTAAGGAATTCATTAAGGAAAAAACGTATAGGACTTCTTATATTAGGATGGAATTAGATGAATATTTGGAAGCATATATTATGACCATGACTAATAATGAACATTTTCGCATATTATCGCAACAAAAGTCAAATGGATCTCAATATCTAAGAAATTATATGAGACTTATTAGTAATTCCAATATCTAATATTTCTTTCAAATTTGTTTTAGTATTACTGGTTAGATAGAGAATCCTAATCATAGTTAACTTCATCTTAAGACTATGAAAGCTTTGATATGTGCTTGAAGTTGGTTCGATACTAAAAATGTTCAAGATAAATGCATTCATTGACATTCTCTAAAATTCATCAAAATTTCTGAAAATTTGGAGTATTTTTAGATTAGAAAAATATTGAATTATGGACCAATGATAGTGTGATACATGGGCTGAGTATGTAGTGACAATTGGCTCACATGCAGAAGTGACATGTGGCAATGAATTAAGAACACACGTTGCTTTGTTTTTAATATGGAAAATGACTATCGTTTGTTCTTCACCATCGAAAACACTATTTACAAAATTCCCTTCTTGTATTATTCAACATCGAAACATCAGCTGTGTATTTTGTATCTTTGATTCACTCTCACTGCTGAAAGTTTGATGAATCAAAGAAGTGATCTTTATGATGTTTTATTGTGTAAATGAATACATGCATACGTGGTTTGAGAAGTGTAGTTTCAGTGAATACACTTGATGAATGAGTTAGATGGAAGATTTGTGAATAGAAAGTGTGCAGAGAGTGTATAGGTTTGTAAAAATCTGAGTTTAATGAGAGTTGGTGAATTAGAAAATTGCAGACAACTTATGGATGTATACACAATATTTATGCTCTGTTTTGTTTTGGAGAAAAATGCAGAAAATGGAAACATGCGTGAGTGAGGATCGAATTTTTGATGTTTATGCTGCATCCTGGATTTTTGATTTGTTGTGTTATGTTGAACTGAAAGGGGAGTAGAAAAGATGATTTATGTGTTAGTTGAATAAGATAGGAGAGTTAAAATGATAAAATAAGAAGAGAAGAAGTACTGCAAAATCTGGAAAATAATAAGTGCACGATTGTGCACCTGAAGGTTTTCTTAAATTGAACATACTTCACTCTTTTGTTATAACTTCTTCTCCTGACCTCTAAATGACATGAGACTTGAACCAATAGATTCCTAACACATTGTTTTTCCTCTCCATGAAAATTTATGAACATTGGAATTCATTCAAAAAAGATTGAGTGATAAATTTATGATGAACTAGTGAGTGTGTTGGAATATTGATAACTGGAATAATTTCACTTATCATGCTTCGGTATTTTGGCTATATTTTGATCTGTAGATTTCAAAATGAGTTGATTATTGATTCAAATTAAACTAGAGACATATGGCTACATTTTTCATAAGGAATTGAATTTTAAATCTATCCTTAAGAGTCTTGAAAGTTGACTTGAAATGGAGAGTTGTGTTCTATTGAGGTATAAGAAACAATATGGAGTATTTTGATTATAACTTGCACGATACTAAACCAAAATGTCTGAATTTGATGTCATTAGAAACTTAATACATATAGGAACTTCTGATTAGAAGAAATTGTTGCCTAAAAATGTCTAATTCTAGGTCAAAAATGGCAATAAAGAAGGAAGAAAACATAGTAGGTCACGATCGTGCATCAGCACGATCGCGACTTTGCTGAAGCATGAAGGAAGTTGTGATCGTGCGATAGCATGATCATAACTCTGCTGATGAAGGAAAAAAAGTCATGATCGTGCTCAAGCATGATCGTGACCCGAGAGGCTTTATAAAAGAGTGATATTTTTGGATTTTTTCAACCTAATTCAAGTATGAATGTTATCATATGAAGCATATAGGGTTAAAAGAGCTCTTAAATGAATTTAATTGATGTTGACTGAATGGATTAAAGTAAATAAAAGGGGATTAAGGATAAAAAGAATGTTTGGAAGTTGTTGAAATTGTTTATAAAGAGTATTAAAGAAACATACCCAAGAAATTGTCATTGAAGATTCATGTTACATGATACATTCATAAATGTATTCATGACTGATTATGCACACGGGTGACATATAAATGTATTTGATTGTATATAGAAGAGCAAGTAGAGCGACTACTTCCCAATATTGCTGGAACTTCAAGGAATTAAGCGAAAAGGGAGCAATTGTGAGTAATCTAGACGGTCTCACTCAATTAATTGTTTGTTTTGATTATGCTTAAATTATCTTATGAATGTGTGATTGCTTATACTGATTTCGGACATGAAGGTTCGAAGATTCTGATTTGATAAATGTGATATTGAAGTGCTCCTTGTATGTGAATTGGTTGAAATAAATGTGCTCAACAATTTTGTTGAATGCCAGACTTAGGTCTAATGATAAATGTGATCTGAATGTGAATGTTCAATTATGGGATTGACTGAGAATAAGAGAATGTGAAGCATCCATTACATGAATGCATGAAAAATAAATGTTGTTGTGACCAGAGTCGCCAGTATAAAAAGCTTAAAGCTAGAATTATGATCAAAGCCTCGGGCTCAGTTGTGAATGTACTCAGTATCCACTAAGGGATATAGGACAATATTTGATACAACTCGGTATCCACGAAGGGATATGGGCTAGTAAAAAGGGCACTCGGTCACAACAACAATAATAATGAATGTGAGTCTCACGAGCATTGCATATCCATTATAATACGTGTGTGTGATTGAGCACAATGTATTGGTATCTTGTATTTGAATGAGAATGTGATATGTGATGCCACATGCAAAATGCAAAGATGTGAATTACATGTTACGTGTAGTGATGTGTTGTATGAATTGAGTGAACCATCGATGATGGTTACCTCGTTGAGTTCGCAAAACTCACTCAAAATTGCATGTTGACATTTCAGGACTGAGAGAGGACATTAGCTATTGAGAGACCCTACAAGAAGAATAATTTTTGTACTTTTGTACAAAAGTCGATCAGCTGAGACTGAAAGAGTAATTAGTAGTTTTGTTCAATTCCTCTTTCAAGTAGTATGTTATCTATAGGGTTTTGACATTGTATATGTTCGGATGGTTTTGTAAAGCTATAATGTAAGTTTGGTTTTTATATAATGCAAAGAGGATTACAACTTTTTTTTATATATTTGGTGACTTTTATGTATACTCGTTGATGCCATGATTAGATTGGATAAGTTGCCATGTTATAAAGTGAAGGTGAGATAGTTAACACGCTATTATTATAGATTATATACTAGAATATCCACAGGATGTTCCGGTATGTAATTTATGGTAGTAGGGTGTTACAACTCTTAGCATCATTATCATGTTTCTCACAACCTAATCTCTTAGATAACATGATTGATTGCCTTTATATTCACTTATTAGAGCATTGGTACAAATTATGTTAAGATAATATTTAGTTGTTTGATGTAGAATCAGTGATTGTGAGCTATACTTTTTCTGGCCAACATTTATAGGTCATCTTACAAGGAAATGGTCATTTCCTTAGGTGTTTAGAATTCTACTTAAGTTTATTATATGGAATTCAAACTTAGATCATATTGTAAATAACTATTTTTGATAGTTTTATTAGCATGTAACTATATAAATTTTAAAAAACTAAAATAATTTTAAATTTTAGGCCTAGCTTGATCTTATCGAACTTTAGGCATGAGTACACATGATTGAGCTCGAAATTAGGCTACAAGCTTAAATCCTAAACCATTAATAAAATTTTTGGATTGTGGTTGGCCTATAGGCAACTTAAACCTAGTCCAATCTGTTGTCAATCATAGTTTAAAGGCAGGGTATAGGATGCGCCAACTTTATGTTGATGTAGAGTCATAATATGTCACCCGCAATCAAAAGGTTCCTTCCTAGTAAATACGAACTTGTTTCTATAATTATATAAACATCTCTATGTTAGGGGTGACTAGTGAAAGCTTCTTCTGATGACATTTATGGGGTCGTATAATTCCTTCTACTTTGCTTTTTATTATTTTCATTATTGTGTATATAGGTACAATTTTTCATTCACTATTCCCACATATAGCACCAACTGACGAATCTCTCTTTTATAGAATTGAGTTTTTTCTTAAGTTTGATCCTTCAATTATTATCATGTGGGGTTGCTACTTATATGTAGAGATTAGGAACATGAAAATTTTGACATGAGGTTTCCTTCATCGTAATAATTATGATGTTTAAGTTAATTGCAGGCCTAAAAACATTACTTGGTGTGTCTAGAAAATGCTTACCTCTTTTTACAAGTTTGATTTTTCATATAATTTAAATGGTAATTATAAAAAGTAACGTGATGCTTCCAAAAATTCTTAAACCACAATTATCCAAGTAGTTCCTAAAACATGTTGTTAATCATCAAATTCCTCATTAGTCCAAAAAAGATGATTGTTTGTCAAACACAAAAATATTCTATGCAACACAACTATCAAACTGTTACATTCAAAAATATATACAATCAAATAACTTTACTTAATTAAACTACTGGCCCCACCTAAACTCCATTTTGTCAGCCTGTACACTGCGGTTATTGGTAATCACTCGATCTCCTAAAAAAATAATGGCAAGAGGTGAGCTACCTACTCAGTAAGGGTAACCGATCGTACCCTTAAGAACAAATATCTTAATAAATAATTATAAAACTTAGTCAAGAGATTAAAACATACATATAATACGAATATACACAACATTACTCAGTCTAATCCAAGCAATTAACAAATATCTCAAACTTTTACTAAACAATGATTAACACAAATGTTAATAGACAACAGCTATTTATGATTTATCCCATAATTAACTGAATTGACTAACCCTACTTAACCTAGTTAGTAGGCTTACATTTAATGATCTGCCAAGTTATCTCATCATATCTCATCATAATCTCTCATCAAGTGGAAATATAATTAAATGTACAAATATTGGCACAGGGTACTTTAATTTCTCACTCTCTCATGGTACCTCGACACTACTTCAATACCTAGCCATTAGTACAAGATATTCCCAAGACTCAGGATATCCCGGTACTACTTCGATACCTAGCCATCGACACAGGACATCCCCAAGATTCAAGATGCTTTAGTATCCGCTCCACGAACAGATACCTAGCTACCCTCGCTCATCTCTAAACAACCTATCAATTTATGACCATCGAATGAAGTCTATCCTAGGCAAGCCACCGATTCTCATCTTCACTAATTATTCACAACATATTATCAACCAATCTTTATTTAATAACACACTTTCGCCGAATTAACAACCAATACACCTTAATATACATAACAAAATATAATCACGAAACACCTTATACTTTGTTAATTATTTGTGAAATAAAATAAACACAATTCATGTATGTAATTATTAATCATTTATTTAATTAATAACTAATTCAAAATATCATTCACTATAAAAATAATTTATTAATAACAAAATGGTACACTATTTTAAGAGTAAAGTCTAAGGTTATTCTTACCACAATTTAGGACTCAACTAATTTATAGTCCAAGTTACTCCTTAATTGGACCATCAGACCTAGAATTTACAAAATTCTATTAAACTAATTTAAAAAAACACACTTAATAATCCAACATTATTCCCTTTTCTGTTTTATTCTTAATTATAAAAATAATATCCTTACTAACCTAACCACCATAATTACAAAAATACTCTTAATTAATTAAAAGTCCTATTTTATCCCATCCATTTAATTAATACCAAAAATGCCCTTCTTGGAATTAAATTCCATATTTACCCCTTCACTCTTTTCATTTCCTATTCTACCCCTTAATGCAACTTAAATTTTCAAAAGATTTCATCTTCTTCACCCTCTCCTCTTCTCCTATCTCCTCTTCTTTTATCATTTTCTAGCCACCATTTTTTCATTTTTATCCCTTCATGCAACTTCAATTATTATCCCAAACAACCACAACATGCAATCCAACTATAAACTAGTGTAGGATGATCAAAAATCACAAAAAAATCATAACATAATAGTTGAAAATTTACCTAAGTGTTAGGGGATTTTGGGGTTGTTAATTTCCACAACTTCCTCCTAATTTTCTGCAAAACGAAAATAAGGAGGGAGCCTATGAAAGAAGTGTCATATGCAGATGAAAGATGGTGCATTAAGACACATACCAGCTAGAAAAGTTAGGAGAAAATGAAGATGATGAAACTATCTCATTGGTGCTCTTTTAATTTCCAGGTGTTGTCTTTTATACAGCTTAATAATTATGGGCTGGGCTATTTTATAACTTGTGGGCTTTACAAGTAATATGAATAATGAGTTTGCATTACAAAAAAAAAAAAAGGAAAGAGATCCATATGTATGATTTGACCTTATAATATGTGGAAAAAGGTGAATTATTTTATCTGTTCAAGTTGATCTTTAAATAATTTTTTTCTTCATGTACTTAATCTATTTAATGTTTATTGAACATCGGCCAGGTTATACGAATGAAAATCATCCTCATCTTGGATTTTAAATTTAGACCTCCCCATCCATATGATAGGATGGGTTAACCTGAAAATTTAAAGAGTTTAAGTTTTAAGAATCATTATATGGAATGAGTTTGAGCTTAATTTTTAAGCTAAAAAATTTATGGTTCAAGTTTAGGTGATAAAAAAGGAAATTTAGCTCAAACCTATATTTATTTATATCCTAAATTTAGGTCCATTGATAATAGTCGTCGAATAATTCCTCATTCATATAATTATTAAGAAAGAAAATAAAGATAAAAAACTATTTCGGTAAGTGTTTATATTTTTTTAATTATTTATTTTATTTTAATTATTTATTAGAATAAAATGATGATTCTTCTTTGAATAATAATGATATTGAAGACTCTAGCTTAATTAATGTCCAAATAAATATTTTATTATTTAAATTTTATCATAATTATATATTTTATATTTATTTACATGATGTAATTTTTTATATATATTTTTCATGAAATTATATTTTTATTTTACAACAAATTTATGATTATTTTTATTTAAAAATAATTAAAGTTTTAATCAAATTCAATGTGGTTGCATATACTAAGACATAAATTAATATTAATATGTCATAATTATATTTTATATAATTATTAAAATTTTATAAAATATGAACTTATGAGTTGGATTCAAATTTAAAAATTTTATAATGAATCATATTTAAGCTTTAAAATTAGGCTTATTTTATATATCAATTTAAAATTTTTAATTCTTTAGAATTAAACTTTAGTTAACCCATCCCATATGCAAGTTTAAATGAATGTAAATGCCTAAAGGGGGGAAAATGAGGAAACCTTTATTTTCCTTGTAATGTATTCTAGTGGCTATTGGGTCAAAGGCTTATTTGAATACTTGTAAGCATAGCAGCGTTTTGGATTAAATGCAACCATGCATAGGATATGAAAACGTGATATTTAGTAACCATAATATCAATCGTAAATGTAGGTTTGACAAATAAAAATAATAATATGATGGATCAACTTGTATTTAATACCGGTCAAATACTAATTAAAATTTTAATTTTATAAAAATTCTAGAATTAATTGAAAAACTTAATATTTCTACTATATAAAAATAATTATTATCTATACGAAAACATAAATACGATAAAATTATCTACAATTTGTTTAATAAATAGTACAGATACAAATAAGAATATATTAAATAAATCCTTTTATATTATTAGACTTACATAAAGTGATTATATATATATATATATATATATATATATATATATATAGTTGTATAATTATAGTCAAAATTTTATATAATTTTATCTATGTATAAATTTTTTACGATTAATTATGTTTTATAAAATTTTAAATTATTTTTAGAATTGTTTTTTTTCACATTCCATTTCATTTTACATTTAAAACTTTTATTTTGAATTATTTTATAGATTATATAACCAAATATATTAGTTTAACAAAATTTAAATATATTAAATAAATATTTTTAAAATTTATATATTTTATATTTACGCTATATATACTTTTGAGTGCATACATGAAAAATTATTATAATAACTTTTGAAATATGTAAAGACAACATTTGAAATTAAATTTACCTATTACATATGCATATTTTTACTTTGTATTATTCTTACTTTTATATATGAGAGTTAAACGACCTTTTTTCATTTTAATTTATAATAAATATGTGAAAATAATATTAATAAAATAAAAATATTTGCATATCAAACTTATATTACTATGATTTTTTGAGATATGATCGAAATAAAGTAAAAAATCATATAACACAATATATTGAATGAGTATTTTGTAATTTTATAAAATTTAAAAATTATTTTATAATTTTAAAAAGTTATCCAAAATGATACCTGATATTTAATGGTATTGATACCATACTATATTAAATCAAGTTCAATACTAAAAATTATCCAAAACAATACTTGATATTTAACGATATTGATACCATACTATATCACGATCAAGTTCAATATTAATTTTGGTATGACATTTATAACATTAAGGAGGAAGTGATTTTGTTAGTTGGACAATTATTAATTATGAGGTTTTATAAACTTAAAGTTAAGAAAATCAAATTTGATTTGGATTAAAGATAATAAAGAAGCCTAATAACGGATTTGATTAAATGGCCTAAAGTCCATAGAGGACAATAGGCCTTAATTAGTTTAGATCCAATAAGATTACTATAAATAACTGCTAAGGTCTTCTGTTACCTACTTAAGTAAGTTCGTGGACGTTTAGTTTCTCTAACCTGTTAAGAGGCCTACGTATTAAGAAAGACACAATCCATTATTAAAGTTCGTGTTATAACTAACATGTGATATCAGAGTGGTTCCATGATCGTATGAATTTGAATGGAGATTTTCAAAATTCTCCATAAGGAAATCGAAGAAATTAATATGTTCTTGCTTATATAAATTGTACATTTGATGTTTGAATTGATGTTGAACAATTATATATATATGGGGTGATCTTTTGGTAAAAGATCGCTAGAATCCCATGAAAAATCACTGGAAAAGTTACCAAAATTGCCTTTTTCCGACAACTGGAGGAACAGTGTTGAAGAAGCAATCTTTGCTTTTAGGAGGCGCTAAGCATCTGGCCCGTGTGCTCCACACGCATAGACAGCTCACACATGTGAAACACGCACTAAAAGCGATTAGATATGGTGTGTGTCTGTGCATATGTTAAGCATGCGCCTAATGCTCAAAAATGGTGAGTCACGACTGGTGTGTGTAATACATGGGCTTATAGCCCATGCTCAGTGTTGACGTTAACTGCTGACGTCAACACATTACAGGACAAAAAAAAACTCAAAATTTTCAAAATTCACAAAATGGTCTTTCAAGTTATTTTAGGTTAGTTCTTAAGTCCTGTGAATTTATGAAATGAGTTTTTTTATTTTTCTGGATTTATTACATTGATAATAACTAAAGTTTAACTTCAGAAAAATGAAAAAAAAAGTTATTGAAGCCATCATTAAGTGAATTTTCATGCATTTGACTCGAAATAAAAAAGATTCATGTAGTTTTGATATCTCATATGGTGTATTTATTGTTTGGTATCACATGATTATCACTCTGATTGAGATTTTTCTTTGTGATAAATTTTCAAATAAAGTTTATTAATAATGTATTTGGCACTAATTTATGATAATGAGTGTGAGCATAATGATTTTGCTTTTATGAATGGTAAATTGTCACATATTATATGCCCGTATAGAAGAATGTAAGGATAGTATACATGTGTGTCTCTTGTGCTTGTGGATCTATTTGGGTACTAATGTGAATGTAGTCACCACAATGGCCTTTCAAGTTAGTACTTGAATTATTCTACTTGCATGTTTGGGGATGTTTCTGGTCTTTTATTTGGTTATTCTATCCATAGGTGTTGGCCTTATATGAGACTTTGAGATGTGCATAAAGGCTTATGATGGAGCAAAACCATTGTTTGAGTGATCTATTCACCCATAGGTGGTAGAATCATAAAAGTTAATAGTGTGTACTCTAATCACTTTTATGTGGAGGTCTTATTTACATGTAGTACATATTCAACCCAAAGGTTTTTCATGATATGTGTGATAAGATGCTCAGTACAAATACTATTTTATGGATTTGAGTATTGCTATTATTCTACATTTGTGTTAATTATTTACATATCAATTATGCAGTCACTTTCTCTGTGAATAATAATAATGTCACAATTGAAACCCTCACTGGTTTTTAATTTTAAGAAATGGAAGCAAGATGTAGAGTTAGCATTGGAGATGACATATATTAACATGGCCATGATCAAGAATAATCCATTTACACCTACATCTATTAGCTCAGAGGCTAAGAGAGCATCATATGCAGCTTGGGAAAGGGAAAATAGGATATGTTACTTGACAATAAAGAGATCCATTCTAAACCATTTGCTAAGTGGACACTTGTAAAAACAAACATAGCGTGAAATAGGAACTTTATTAAAGGAGTTGTATTTTATGAGATATACAGGAGTAGGGGGAGTAAAGGACATCATTAGGATAGTCCACCTTCAGATTAAATTGAGATCATTAAATATTTATATTCCTAAAGCTTGCACAGTTCACCAAGCTTTAAATACACTTCTATTAGAGGCTGGTATTATGGTTACCTAATTTTTGTTTAATTGTTAATATATTTAATCATTTTCACTTAGCGATTAATGATACGAAAATGCTTAAGATACTCACTTTAATTCATATATGATTTTAGGTACAATTTGGAAGCAAAGAAATTAAAGTGAGTCGAAAGCACTACATTTAGGTCATTTTCTAAAGAATTACACTCACTTGTCTTCATAGATAACGAGAATTTGACGGAGTGAATTTAATAGAAAGCATCTTGGAATGATGGTGAAATAAAAATGGAAGCCAACATATGGGACAGCCCTGTTAAGTCAAAAGGACTTCACAATTATTAATTTTAATGACAATCAAATAATAATAATATTAGAAATAAATGAACTATTTTGATGAGTATGTTAAGTGTGCAAAAGAAGCGCAAAACACAGAAGAAGCACAGAACACAGAAGAAGCAGAGAACACAGAAGAAGTAGAGAACACAGAAGAAGCAAAACATAGAAGAAGCACAACACAAAAGAAGTGCAAAACACAAAAGAAGCAGAAAACACAAAAGAAGTGAAAACACAGAAGAATCAAAAGATACAGACGAAATGAAAACATAGAAGAAGAAGAAAACACAGACGATACAAAGAAGAAGATACGCTAGTACGTCGGACAGTTAGTTAGTTAGAGTAAGTTACAGAACTCAACTAAATAACGGTTATCAAGATTCAAGAAGCAGTTATCAAGAATCAAGAAGCAGTTAGAGACTTAGGCTATATATATTAGTCGTAGTCGAAGATTAAACAACCTTTGAACAATTATTGATCTTTGAGCTTTCAAGTGTTTACTTAGAAAAGAAAAATTCTGTAGTGCAATACTAAGAGAGCAAACCCTACTGTAACAAAAGCTCACAATATCTTTCTAGTGAGAGAAAGAAAAGGCTAAGAGCCT